>JAUCMR010000056.1:1875092-1893202 GCA_032357425.1 Enteromius argenteus
AAAAAAAAAAACATGTTTATTAAAACTAATTAGTTGTCCTAATGGAATGATGGGCTAATCCTGACTTAATCTATACCCTGTCTGTGAACCAAGCCAAAATATTTGAGACTTTCTTATTCGGGAGGTACAGATTCATCCTTGAATTTTAGCTTTTTAGCATAAAGAACCATCAAGAACAAAACTAATCCACTAGTACATCTCTTATGTTCTGGTTGTATGATCTGAAGATTTTCCTTTGCTAATATCTTGTCAGGGCGGGAAGTGCACAACATTTCGTAAGTCAAGTTTTATTAATTGCTAAAATATATTTAACATTTATTAATACAAATTGTTTTCACAGAAGAGTGTCTCAAATATCACTAAACTCTGGTTGTCACTCCCGATATATGTTATAAGATGCAAACAAACCCTGATACGGTTTATGTACAATATGAGGTTCATAAATGTTTTACACTGTCATTTTGATCTAGAGGTTAGCATATTTGTGTATTGAAATACCTACTATAGGTATATTTACTATAGGTATTACTTACAATAGGTCTTTAGCGTCATACCATGAGTGGTTTTACTTATCAGAGTTAGAGCTTTGCTACTAACATTCGTTATTGACAATGATTAGCCATTACATACTAATATATATAAAGGGAGTAAAAGAATAAAATATAATCAGGTATTATTCCCTGAGTGATCTTCACAGTATTCTTTCACATAATATACTTAAGTTAAGAAGTTGTCCCAGTAATGCTAAAGAATACCAAGAATGCCTTTTGCTCTTTAATACATAATGTGTGCCTGTTTTTTGCATATTGCCACAATATATACTGCACTTGATAAATATCTCCTCAACCACTTAAAAAGCATGGTCTGTGAGGATGCATGTGTACAGTCGTATTGTTTACATACATTTTGTGTTTTGCAATGTTTGCTGCTTAAGCTGTTTTGTTCATTCACATTGTTTCTTGATTGTGTCACCAGCAGCGGAGCTTGCTCAGGAACAGCAGCAGGTGGATGTGAGAGTATCTGAGAGCACAGACCGGTGTCAAAAAGGGCAGTAAAGAAGGCACTTCTCTCCGAGATAAACATCAAGGACAGGCTGAAATTCTGTAGGAAGTAACAGCAGAAGACTGGAGAAAAGTTATTTTCTCTGATGATGCTCCCTTCCGTTCCCTCCTTTTTAATTCTGCCCAAAAACAGTGCCATGATTAAAGAAAGCTATCAAAACATCCTGCAAGAGCAACGTCTTCCAAAGATTCATGAGCAAGAGTGATAAAGAAGTAGCTTGAAGATCATTACAGTGACCAGGCCAGGCAAGATCTCGACGAGTGAACAAGCAGAAGCCCACAAAAATATGATCGACTCTGAGAAGTAATAAGAAAAGAATGGATCGCTATCAGTCAGGATTTGGCCCAGAAACTAATATCCAGCATTCAAGAGCAAACTGCAAAGGTCATGAAGAACAAGGGTAAACCCTGTAAATATTGGCTCAATATAAAAGCCATTAAAACTTATATGTTATGTCACTGACAAAACGTTTGGCCATGACTGTATAATATGAATCAAATCCATATTTACTACATTGACCATATTGGCATGGTCATGTGACCTTTTGTCACCGTTCCCCGTATTTATGACTATGACTATTCCTCATCTGTGTCCGTCAGCTCCTCTGTATATGTAGTAGTGTTTTTGGGGTCCTCTTCTGGTATCACGGACAAACTTGTGTCAATTGGATCATCCCATTCCTTTCTTGTGGGAGCTGTAAAACAAAGAACGACAAGGTAAAAACGATTACATTACGATAGCCAGATTGCAATTATACACACTTCTACTGTGTTTTAAGTGAAGTGTTTTAATACTAAGGCTATAATATCTGAATGGGAGTTGGAGTAAGAAACATTTCAAACTTCTAGCATTTCAAAACACTAAAGCTTCTCACCACGGACATTAACTTTGATTGTTTTTGTAAGCCGCTGTGTGTTATTCCTGATCTCTAGTTTAAAATGCCCAGTGTCTTTGACTCTCATGTTTTTGATGGTGAGATTTCCAGTCTGATGGTCCAGATGTAGTCTGTCTTTGAATTTCCCTCCGGGCCCTTCTTTTACTGCAAACCTGTCGGTCCTTCTATCGCATACGGCGATGACACTAAATAAGGTTGTGGATTCAGATACCCTGGAATCAGCATATTTCCACCGTAGCCGATCGTCTCTTTGTATCTCAGTAACACCAGTGTTTAGAGTGATCGTTTTTCCCTTGTGCACTTTTATTTTCTTCACCTGATCCAGTTCAGCATAAAATGTATCTGGAGAAAAATAATTGTAAATGAAATATGTATAGGTGGTATGAAACTCGGATATTGTCTAACAAACTTTAGCCCCTTTCACAGATCCTGTCACACATACCGGTAAATTGCCGTTATGAGATCATGTGTGAACAAAACCTTTTCAAAAATACCAATAAATTTGTTGAGGAGTTATAACATTACCAGAATTTGTTTTGGGGTGTGCACAAATACGCAAATACTCAATCTGCAATCATTTGAACGTACCTGGGTGCACTTTTTAGCAAGATAAGAAATATGTACCAACAAGTACATATCATTGCAGTTATCAAAATAAATGAACACTAGAGGCAGTAAAGTACAGAGATGAGAGGCGAGGTTCAGGTCTGTGTAAACGGAAGCTGAAATGGCACAGTTGCATTAATAAATGCGTTTTTATATCAGTTTTGCATTTGTTAATACTATCGGGTGGGTTTAGGGATTCTGAACCGCTGCAATATGAACCTGAAGCAACGTAGTAAAAATGTGCCTGAGTTTATGTACTTAACCCGTGTATTAGCGCTACTCAGTGAACGTTTCTCTTTGAAATGGTGGTGAAACGTGCAGTAAGGTACGTCAAAACCTGATTTTACCATGTGCAACATGTCCCTGGGTCAACATCTTTGTTGACCCTGGAACAACATTGTGATTAACCAATCAGATTTGAAGAACTAGTTTATAGTTTTTGTGAAGTTTAGGCTTACAATCAGTGTTTGGTGCTTGTACATCAGTGTCAGTCATCTATCCTTAAATATGATTTTAGGCATTATTTATGGGCATGGGTAACTTTGGGTGTGTAGATATGGTCGAAACTATATTTTTGCATTAAAATGTTGTTTCAGGGTCAACAAAATATGTTGCACAAAAAGTGCACAGAGGTACGTATTTTTATGAGACCAGGTTGGTAAAACAATATAATCATAGGCAGACTCGAGTGTATGTATGTCCTCTACTGTAATTGGTCTGCTTTTATGGCCATTTATTGAGATTAGCTACTGTGTGAAAGGGGCTACTATGTAACAAACGTGTCTGTGATATTAAAAATGATAAGGAATAAATGGTAAATTTGCTCACAGCTGCTGGTGTAAGGAAGGTTTATAAAAGTATTTCGTTATCTTACCCTGAAGTGTATCATATTCTTCCTGACCTGTTTGAATAAGTAATATATTAACTGTACATTATGATTACATATACTGGGCAACAAAGATGCACACTGTTTTACAGTAACTTACCATTTGGTAAATCTCTCTTTTGATTAGGAATTTTCACATCTGCTAAAGGCAAATATCTTAATTTCATTTGTACTCAAACACAGAGATTCAGATCACATAGTAATAGAATATCTTACCAGTGTTTGGATGATCAACTCCATTCCCGAGAACTGGACCTGTTTAAACAATAATCAGAGTTAATTCAATGAAACCTCTTAATTGCATCTTCTCGTTTCTGAGTTTTCTTTTTGTTTTTGTAATTCGACAGAGGGGAAGCTTTTCAAGGAACGTCTATTGCACGGTTCAAAACAGTAAGCTATTGTACTTGAAATATAGCATGCAAATGATTCCCAGATCAAATGGCTATCCAGGACCTTGAGCACAAGCTTTTGCAAACTTGACTCTTAAAACTTTTTTTGTCAACTATAAAAACAGATTAATGCAAAGATAAGTCTATAAGGGAATTATTTTGACACAGTAACTCAATATCTTACCTTCAATAAGTGGATTGCATTCTTCCTGACCTGTTTAAACAATTTCCACATTATTTGCCCATTATGATCACATGTAATGTACAATGAAAATGCACATTGTTTCATGGTAACTTACCATCTGGTAAATCTCTGTCCTGATCAGGAATTTGTTCACCTGCAGAAGACAAATATTAAATAAACTAATCTTTGTTAAAAAAAAAAAAAAAATACAACTTTTAGTTCATGTTAGCTCACTGAATAACACAGTTGCAACTTTTAACTTTAACAGTGTGTTATTAAATATTGGTATTACCTATGATTAATGAATGTTTAGAAGATTTTTTCATTGGCAGTTTGTTTACCAATGTTAACAAATAAAGCCCTAATGTAAAGTAGCAGCTGTATTGTTATCGGGGATTCCAGGGTAACGGTTGCATTTCTGCAGTTCAGCACCATCTGCTGTCAGGGAGGGAATGTGCTTTCATTCAGAGCGTCTCTCACGCTGATCTGACCGGATGCAGAGTTTATATATGCCATATCCTTTTTAAGGATTATTAAATGCCCGGCTATGCAAACACATGAGCAGAATTCTCAGCATAAAGACTCACGACTGGCTTGCATTCCTTTCTAAAGTGGAGAGTTGATAAATATGGCCAATTTTGAAGCGCTTATCCAAATGAAAAAGTCTAGGGAGATCATTTTGTTTATCAGTTGATGTTGTAATCACTTTAGTTGCTATAATGTCATTTTCAAGGAAATTCTTGAGTCATTGGATCTCAAGCAAAAGTCGAGTCATTTTCTTCATTCAGTCAAGCAAATCATAAGTGGCAATGGCAATAACTTACTTTTCTATATCCTATCAACTCTACAATTCTCCAGACAAATAAGCTGCTCGGTATTTAATAGTCAGAAGTCACATTTCAAGAGATATAGCACCTTACCATTGTTTAGTAGATAATGTTGCTGAATAGCATGTAGCTCAGTAGACTGACCTGTTAAAATAATCAAACAATATATTCAAAAAGTCAAAGTAGCTAAATAATAAAACTCTACAACAATATAGCAGAATTTTTGTCATACATAGCATACAATATTTGTCAGTTTTCTTATTGTATCTGGTGAATGTGACATACTTACAATCTTCCTCTGTTTTTTTGAAGAACTTTTTGTAAACCACAAAAGCCAACCCAACTACCAGCAGGAGGACACCAACACATATTGCTGCTATGACACCTAAAGACAGTCCTTGTGCTGTAATAGAGACGTTAGAGACTTTAGATACTTGTGGAGAAACACTGGACCTATTTGCCATCTATTTTGTTTGTTTTCACTATTACATCTAGCCAACTCATAACTGCATCTAGAATATTGGAGTACATATTTTTATATTGGAGCATGTACCTGAGCATGACATACAGAGTTGACTGATGTCCAGATGTGTGGTCTGGTTTGTGATGGGATTGTTGAGCACACAGCTGTAGGTGTTTTTCTCCTGATATTCCACCTCCAGAGGTAGAGAGAGACTGATGCTGAGATCAGACACACTGATGCTGGACAATAAACTGTTTCCTTTGTACCAGGAAAGAGTCACATGACCCACATTTACCACTGAACACACCAATGAACAAGATGATGATGATGAAGATGAAGAACAGTCTCTGCTGATGACAGGAACGGGCAGACGAGCTGAAAACATGACAAAATAAACAGGTAAAATATGATCTTCAGATAAATCAAAATTTATCTGTAAATCTCACTGTTTATCTGAATAAAATTTAAATGATGCTTTAATGCAGTAGTTGAAAAAAGTTCTGAAATAATAAAGAACTGACTATCGAAATCTATTCGCATACATTTTTTTTTTTATATAATTGCCTTTTTTTTGTTTCAGGTGAATAAAGCTGCGTTCATAGCATGCAAATTCTTCACCATGAAAAGAGTGGAAAGAATAGACATAACACTGAACTGGTTAGTCAATTAATTTATCAAATTAATCCCCTCATTAAATTCTTAATAGGGTCAGAGGATGTGATTTCAAGTTTTCCTTTCTCTTTGGGGTGTTACAAGCTGTATAGATTGAATTGCAAAGATTAAAGTTCCAAAACCAAAGAGATATTCTTTATAAAAGTTATGACTTGTCCAAGCCCCCGTAAAACGGCTCGTTTAAACACGCCCCCACTTTTCTACGTCACAGTGTGGGTTTATTTTCATAACACCACCAGAAAGAAGGTGGAGCTATTATTCTTGTTGTAGTGTTGCTGCCGGCGCCATGTTCTGGAGATGCTGTGTTTCGTAGTGAAACTACTTTGTGCTTCCAAAAGAAGGCACAACTAGAAATCAGTGGTTATGTTGTGTTTACAACACTGATCCAGAACAGTTCAACACAAATACTAGAGTGTGTTCAACGCATTTACAGAGGACAGACTCCTGATCCTGGGAGGAGAGTGGCCCAGCTGTGCACAAAGACCTAGTTTATATAAAGTGGGGTAATTACAACTTTGCAAGGACAGTATGGCGCTTCTGACTCACAGCCTGTAAGTTTCATGTTTAAAGGACTTGCTGCTTACTATTCAAATGGGAATTTTGAGCAGTGAAGGGTAGTGTTTGTTGTTTGTCATTATTCCGATCACAAATGCAGACCTGTTATTATGTATACAAGGCACGATACAACGTGACACGTAAAAAGACAGTATAAGTCATTAAAATCAGTAATTATGCCCACACTGGATGCAAGAAATGCCTCGCTTATAAGGGGTTTTTATTCTTTTTGTCATACTATGGTAAGGGCCGTAACATTTCCCTCATACACTAGGATGATGTGCTTTGTACAAATCTAATCCTTTTAGGGAGGCGGAGCTTAGAGGAGAACCAATAATGTACAGTATGTGGAAAATAATGTGTTTCTGCACCTTAAACCGCATAAACACATTGCATTACACCAAATAAACAAAATAATGCTCTTTTTAGCAACCCCTTTAATGTTTGAGTGTATGTTAAGAAGAGCTACTTCTATTGGGGAAGAGTAATTAAAAATACAGTCTGCTTCCTCTACAGCAGTACTTAGATCACAAGGATCTGACATGTGGCCAGGTGTCGTTTCCCATACTAGGAAAGTGTGCTTTGTGTTTAACCCATCCACAACCTTTGGGTTACAAGTCCAACTCTCTATCCATTAAGCCTAATGAAGTAACATCTATTTTAATGCCCACTTAAATAAAAAAAATGATAATTTAAACAACTGAAAGACTACTCACCATAGACAGTAACATTAAACGTCTTGTAAGAGCTCTTCCTGATGACAGTTATTTTATATATTCCAGAAAAATTAGCTGTGATGTTTTTGATGGTAAGAGATCCAATCGATTGGTTCACCAGAAATCTGTCTCTAAATATCTTAATTTCAGAGTTCATAGCTATAACAGTATTGTCAGGTCCAAAGGTCCACACTTTCAGATCTTCTTTCTGTGATTCACCAGAATGTAAAGTGACAGAATCTCCCTCCAATACCGATACTGGTTGTATCACATCTGTCTGAGCACCAGACAAATCTGCAAAACAAATAGAAATGCTTATTCAGACAGAGATTCAATTGCAAGACCACACAACACAGTATCTGAAATGCATGTTTGGACCAGAATTTGATTTAGACTCATATTTATTATTATAACAATTTGAGTTCTGAATCAAAGAATTAGGTCAGTGGTGGTTTTATACCTTACTGGTCTATGCAGACCCAACGTAACACTAACACTAAAACATCTTGTAGGATAGACCAATCTTCAAACTGTGCACATAACTATTATAAAACTATTTCTTATTTTGTGATCTTGGAAACGTGTAAAAATCTTTTTTTTTTCTGCATAAAGATTTGGTGCACTACAAAACATTTTAGACAGTTGATTTAGTCATTTTCTCCCTCACCTTAAGACAATATTTTTATAGGAATTGCGCAATCAAAACCGAAAGTATATGACATGCACTTACCGTGTATGTGTAATAATACTAGTAACACAATTAATATCTTCATATCGACGAATAAGAAGTGTTTGAACAAAATCTGATGGCGGAAAAGATGGAAAGTGAACTATCCGAATCAGTCGTCCTGTCACATCTCAGACCTGATTTCTGAACCCCATTAGAAACCAACTTTATAGGCATACTAACTGGTTTATATCACTGGTTATTATTCTTGATCATTTATGTAAAAATCGCGTTTGTGAGAAAATAAATGCGTAAAGACCGGTGTAAACTTCCGTATTCAGAAAGCTTTGATCGCCACCTAACGCTTTATTTGAACACCATTGGAAAACTCCCATGAAGGACTTGTCTGCAGCCTGCAGATGGGGGCGGGACTAAACCTGGAGTGGAATGTATCGCCCCGCCCCATTCCTACTCTGATTGGCTAGATCGTTTATCATAGGCATACGGACGGATTATGTTGTTTAAAAAGCTGAAAACTCTGCAGTTTCACAAAGCTTTCATTATAACACAGAAGAACTGATTGTTTTGCTGGTATTTTGTTAAGCTGGTATTTAGTCTAACACATGAACAAAACATTACATTGGTTGATTATTCTCAGCGTTTTTAGATAGAGGAATTATAAATTAAAAGATTTGACCATTTTTTATCATCAGTATGAGATTAAAAAGGATGCATTGGTATTGTTTTTATTTTTATAGCATGGCAAGACAATTGGTTGCATATAATTATTAGTCAGTTGATAATTGACACCGCAGTAGGTTAATGTGTCTGCTGTGCGCCATTTATGAAACTTTTTCTTCACTACATTGTAGACTTTTCTCTCACCTTTGTTTCAAGAAAACATGATGCTCCTCTTTATTTTAAATGAAAGAAATCGAGAGCATTTTATTTATACCAGATAATTCTGTGCTCAGAATCTGTTGCTATAGTAATGAACGCAGCTTTCGCATCATGAACTTATTTCAGTGCAGTTGTTAACAATGTGTTTATTTCATCAAGTTTCAAACATATACATTTACATACCATACACCTTAAACGTTTATACATCATTTACTGTTTAGAGATCATTATACGCACTGAACATCATTACATCATTACGTGACCGAATCTATTGAGCCGATTCTTTTCAGTCAGCTGCTTCACAAATAGGCTTCCACAGAACGATTCATTTGTGAATTCGACTCATCCAGAAGATCTGCAGCAGCTAAAATCTCATGTCATGATTTAATAAAACAGACACAGAGTCAAGTTAAACATTAACAACTGGATTTGTCTGGTTCTCTGAGCCAGGATGCGAGCCTTATGTAATTCTCAGATGAAATATGCTCCTAAGTATTCATAATAATTATCAGATGGAGCTGTTTAAGCTCATATTTGTGTGGAATTAGACACCTCTCTCTTTAACTGGAGAGGACTGGACATAGTGCACAGCTTTAACAACTGATGTGATTCGCTCATAAATCCATGCACTACTGTTTTACACCAACTCCAAATATTTTCTATCATATATGCCTATGAAAGATGACAGAGCCAATCTGAGCAAATAAGGGGCGGAGCGACACGTGCAGCCCCGCCCCAGGTTCAGTCCCGCCCTGATCTCTTTTCGAACAGAATTCCTGTATTTTAAGGGTAAATCTGTATATGTACCTCGTGTCTTTAAAATATTGAAACAGTTTTCTATGCACTTTTCAAATGAAGAAGGCTTGTCATAAGGAATATGTAAGGAAAACGCGGATAGCCTTTCCATAGTTTTCAGTCACGTGACCAGTTCGAAGAGAGCAAACGTCCATAGTACTGCAGTAAAAGGATGTCAGTTTTCCATGTTTCACAGACGCAAATATTTATAGAACTTCTCAAAACAATAAAACGAATATATGTGAATAAAATTTAAGTTTTGTCCATTTCCAACCCAAGCTCCCGCGGCAATATTTCAATCAACGCGACGTTGAAGAAACTCTCAAAGTGAAACGTGAAACTTTGCACATTATTCTGGCTTTATCTGCTTGTTGCTTGATGTTGCATAACTGACTTGACACAGTTTGGACTTTTGATCAGTGGTTCCCAACCACGTTCCTGGAGCCCCCCCCCAGCTCCGCCCATTTGGCATCTTTCTATCTATTGCATCTATTTCAGCTCTTGGAGTCTCTACTAATGAGCTGATGATCTGATTCAGGTGTGTTTGATTAAGGAGACATGGAAAACATGCAGTGTTGGGGGGCCTCCAGGAACGTGGTTGGGAACCAATGCTTAGACACTGGCAATAAAGAGAATCAACAGCAAAGTCCCTCAAGAGTATAGGTTATTTTGTTATAACAAGCTAAATATGTTTGCCTGAATCAGATGGACTTACTGAAAATGAAAACTAATTGGCTGCCATCAGGAAGCGCTTTTGGAGCATTCCCCAGTAATGGCTGTACAGCAGTGCAAATGTAACCTACAGAAATACAAAAAATGAAATGAAATATTTTTTCATATAGTTTCCTTTAGCAATATGTAAAAATACCCATGCTACGTTTTGATTTTGAAACATGCAGTGAACGTTTATTCATCAGAGTCAATGCCTTTTGAATCTATTTGTAGCGTTCGGTTTTGATGCTGTGGCAGGCCGTCACAAATAAATCAACTTATGGGAACATTGCATCCCACAGCACAACAGCCCAACTTCAGTCGACTCGTCACCTTAACTTTAACCAGTAGCCAATAGCCAGACTGTTAAACAAACACAGACCACAAGTTACATTGGTCCAAGCACCCGATAAAGTTGTCAATAAATCCAGCTAGTATAACACTGCGGTTAAACCCTGCTGAAAAAAACAGCTAAAACCAGCTTAAGCTGGTTGGCTGGTTTTAGTTTGTTTTAGCTGGTTTCAGCTGGAAATAGCTGGTTTTAGCTGGTCGTTCCAGCTAGGACCAGCCTGGCAAGCTGGGAATGTGGCCAAAAACCCTCTTAAACCGTCTTGCTGACTAGGCTGAATTTGGTATATATACCACATTCCCTTGCAGAAAACCCCCCCAGCTAAAACCGACTTAGGCTGGTTTTAGTTGGGAGACCAGCCTGGTCTTAGCTGGTTTAAGCTGGTCAGCAAGCTGGTTTTAGAGGGGTTTTGGCTACATTTCCAGCTTGCCAGGCTGGTCTTAGTTGGTCCTAGCTGGTTTAAGCTCGGAGACCAGCTACTGTAAAACCAGCTATTTCCAGCTTAAACCAGCTAAAACCAGCCAATCAGCCTAAACTGGTTTTAACAGTTTTTTTTGTTTTGTTTTGTTTTTTTCAGCAGAGAAGTCAGCGCAATGATCATTGCACAATCAATTTACTGAATGTTTGACTGTTTGTGAGTCAAAGTGAAACCTGTCGTGGTGTCATTTATTTATCTGGAACAAGATGTGGTTTCTTTTGTTGGGTGGACGAACAGCTTGAGCAAGAGAGTTCACGTATGTAGTTTGTGGGTGAAGGGTTTCTTTTCTTCTGCTCACATGAATATCACAGTCTGAATTCCACATCAAACGAAATAATATAAATTCAGTCAACACCAATGTGCTAGAAACCTTTTCCATTGCTCTTTATTTAAAATATTAATTTTGAGTTTTGTAAATATTTTACATTAACATTTATGCATTTATCAGATGAAAGAGGAGCATAACCATTTACCAGAGCTAAGGCAGGTGCTCATTGACAAAAAAACTACCCAGCATTCACATAATACTGTTTTCTGACTTTTATGTAATATTGGATACAGCAGACAAGACCACTTTTATTTCAACACTACCTGTGTTAAATAATGCTTTCCGCCAATAAAAACTCAAACATAACCACTGTGGCCACAGCAGGCATGTACAGACTAAGGTGTCACATCCTGCTAAGCGAGGATTCACATGCAGCAACTGATCGCTTTGAGTGTTTTCATTGTGTTTTGTGTTATTGATTGTTCAGGGAGCCGCTTAAAAATGGTGCATGTGTTTGTTTTGTTCTGCTTGTCTTTGTTCGGCCTTGTTGGTGTTTGGACAGATGAAGTGAAGTCAGTGTCAGTGATGGAGGGAGATTCTGTCACTCTTCAGACTGATACTGAAATAAAAAAAGATGATCTGATCTTGTGGAGATTCGGAGCTGAAGACTCTCCCATGGCTGAAGTCAACAGATCGACCCAGATCATCTCAGTATCTGAAAGCACCAACGGATTGAAAGACAGATTGCATTTGGACGCCCAGACTGGATCTCTCACTGTCAGGAACATCAGAACCGACCACTCTGGGATTTATAAAGCACAGATCATTGGAAATAAGATGAAAAGGAAAACGTTCATTGTCACTGTTCATGGTGAGTTGAGAGTTAGACAGTATTTGGCACTAATTTATATATGTTTCTGTTGTCATGTAAGTCTCTGCTCAACATTAACAATAAATTATAACAGTACATAGAATTTACGAACATGCTAAAATTAAGCAATCCATCACTTGATCACCAGTGGATTCTCAGCAGTGAATGGGTGCCGTCAGAATGAGTGTTTTTATGGATTATATTGTGGCCATAAGCGATAGTTGAAAGTTAAAAAGTCCTAATGATGGATTTGTTTTTTGCAAACACACAACGTTTTACTTCACAAGATGTTAACTGATGGACTGGGGTCACGTGGACTACTTTCTTTTTATCAGCTGTTTGGACTCTTATTCTGACGGCACCCATCCATGGCTCAGCGAATGATGTAATACAAAATTTCCAAATCTGTTTTCATTCAGAAAAAAACTCATCTACATCTATTTTTTTGGCGAACATCTCATTAATGCTTGCTTATGGCATTTAAATTTGCTTAATTTGGAATAAAATCATTATTAAGCTTTTATTAATGTGTTTCTAATCTTTTGTAGCTCGCCTACCTGTTCCTGTCATTAGCAGAGACTGTTCTTCTTCATCATCATCGTCTTGTTCACTGCTGTGTTCAGTGGTGAATGTGAGTCATGTGACTCTCTCCTGGTACAAAGGAAACAGTTTATTGTCCAGCATCAGTGTGTCTGATGTTTGCAGCAGCTTCTCTTTACATCTGGAGGTGGAATATCAGGAGAACAACAGCTACAGCTGTGTGCTCAACAATCCCATCACAAACCAGACCTCACATCTGGACATCAGTGAAGTCTGTCAGATACATTCAGGTAATATTAGTGTTTATTCACGTAAGCCAGCAGCATATTATCAGTCATTCTGTATGTTTATTGTTCTTTTATCCCCTCAGACTCAGAATGCATCTGCTGTTGTGACGCCACTACAGCTGTGATCCAATTGGTCATCTCTGGTCTGGTGGGCGTGGCTATTGTTGTTGTTTTGGGTTTTGAAATCACATCCAGAAAAGATGAACAGAAAAGACAAACTCAGACATCAACTTCACTTCTTCACTGATTCACTATTACAGTCATCCCTTTTTGTACCTGTTTTTGCTCCTCTAGCGTGCTGAACATTTTACATTTTTGACAATGGTTACAAAGGAATGTGTATTTTTATTTGCATTGTTTTGAAATCATGTTACATATTTTAAATTATGCAGCCAGAAACTCCCACACCAGTATGTCAAATGTGTCAAAATGTAAAAAACTAAATGTCGAAAGGTTTTATTGAAGGTGCAGTTAATGAGTGTTAGAAAGTCATTTTGAGGTCAACAATAATGTGGTCTCTTTATTTTTTTGTAAAAAATGCAATAATTTTAACAGAAAACATTTGCTCGCATTGTATATAATGGTCTGAGGTTTTCCCACAATTTATAGGACACTTCCTTCCAAATATATATATATTTTTATTTTATTATTATAATAGTAAAAAAAATACATTCACATTTTGTTCTTAATGAGACTGAAATGATATTCCGACCAGTGCAGAAATTTCTGTTACATTATAAAACTGTTTACAAACACACATACTTTCATATATATATATATTGTCCACCAGAGGGCGGAAAACGATAAAAAGACAAAAAAATTGTTCATAAACAAGTTCACAAAAAAACTTTTAACATGGACACCAATGTAACATAAATGCAAAGTGCATAACGAGAATATCCACACCAGATCAGGGTTAATGGCAACATGTCATTAACAATAAAATATCCAAAAAGAAAAGTTAGTGTAGTGAAAAGAAACCCTTTGTGGTGTTACTTTCCACAGATAAACAACATGCAACATGCATTTCAAATATTTTACAAGTTTCAAAGGCTCATAAAAGCAGAAACATTTTACATAAATAAGAGTAATGTAACCATCACTATACACAAGTGTTTTCAATAATCTCCCCATTCATCAATGATATTGCCTTCTCTGGCACATTCTCTCCGTTTTCTGAGGAATCTGTTAAAAAAAAACATCAAAAGATTGTTTGAATCATAATTAAATACAAATTTTAGATCATGATTTGAGCTACTCACCGCGAACAATAAATGTCTTGTTTTTGATCATGTTTTTCCCATTCCTGGAGATATTTAGTTTATAAATTCCGTAGTCTGTGGGTCTGACGTCACTAATTGTAAGATATCCGTTTTGTTGATCCAGCTTTACTCTGTGTCTGAATGTTTCATTATCACCAATACCATCGTAATTGCTTTGTTCATTCAGCCTGGCAAAGACAATGAATGGGTTTGTGCTGTCTGCGTTCAAGTCTCCAAACCTCCACTGCAGCACATCAAAACTCTTTACTGCAGTAACACCAGTGTTTAGAGTCACCGTCCCTCCCACACTCACTGACACTATCTTCAGTTCATCCGTCTCAGCCAAATCATCACCTGGAAGACCTAGACAGGGAGTAATCTTTCAGTGTACGTATTATAAATTATTAATAACTATAGCAGATACATTGTGATTCTCTCTAAAATGGCAGAAGATGTAATTCAGGGAAGAACTAAGGTTGAGTAACTTTTTAAAGTTATTTTTATTTTCTTTATGCTGTCTATGGAGGGTCAGATGGCTCTCTGATATCATCCAAAATATCTTGTGTTTTGAAGATGAACGAAGGTCTTACAGATTTGGAATGACACTAGGATAAGTAATTAATGACAGAATTTTCATTTTGGGGTGAACTTGCTGTTTGTTTTACTTGAACGTTCATTATTTGTTCTGTTGCTTGTAATTTGTATCTCTGTTCTGATTGTTTATTTGTTTGAAATTGGTTTATTTATTTAATTTTTTTTTTACTTGTATTAGTACGGCTAGTTTTTACTGCAATGTGAATATACCCAGATAGCACACGTACGTCTACAAGATGTCTCTAAAAGATCTCTTGATCTGGAAAGCATCTGCCGTCTACAAACGTCTGGAAGACGTCTTTCAGATGTCAGTTTTACATACATACTAAATCATAAACATCTTAAAGACATCTAATAGACGTCTATTAGACATCTAAAATGAAACATCCAACAGACATATTGCAGATGAGCAAACAACCAAAATAATACGCCTTCCAGATGTAAATGCAGACGTCAAATAGATGTCTCCTAGATGTACGTGTGCTATCAAGGTAATATACAATATTTTTACCATATCACTACTGGATGCAGTAATACAGTGTCTTACCGTTATCCATCTCAGTGTATTCTTGCCTACGAGTCTGGCCTGTTTAAACACAAACCACAATGAATTAAATCAATTACATAAATGTGATTAAAAACTGCTAAAATTACATGCTTGCACAAACCTTGTCTTTCTCTAATAACTATGAGTAATCTTACCCAGATGATTTGCTTTTCTGTATTTCCAGTAGATACTGAACACCCCAACTACAGCCAAGACTAGAACACAAACTACAATCGCAACGCAGATAAGCACCATGCGACCGAAGGGTAAGCCCTCTTCGGAGTTTAAACTTGATTCATCTTCTGCAAAACAATAGATAAAAAAATAGTAAAAAAAATAAATAAAAATAGAGAGCTGAACAAATCAGTTAATGTCAATACCTGAACATGTGTGACAGAGTCTGCTGATGTCCAGATGTGAGGTCTGGTTTGTGATGGGATTGTTGAGCACACAGCTGTAGCTGTTTTTCTCCTGATATTCCACCTCCAGAGGTAGAGAGAGACTGATGCTGAGATCAGACACACTGATGCTGGACAATAAACTGTTTCCTTTGTACCAGGAGAGAGTCACATGACTCACGTTCACCACTGAACACATCAGCACACATCTGGATGCTGATGATCCCGGTGAAGGACACTTAGAAGAATTTCTAGTGATGACAGGAATGGGCAGAGGAGCTGGAGATGGAAATATCAAAACAAACAACAGAATAAATAGACTATTTACCAGCATCCATGTCATCTCAGCGACTAGAAAAAAAACTAAATATAATACTAAGATAAAGATAGAATGCAAATTTCCACTAGTTTTTCTCCCTGGGTAGCTCCAGGTTGTGATGATCTCATTTTACCCTTTACAAAAGAAACCAGATACTGTACGTTCAGCTTGGCTTGTCTCCAAGAAGATATAGGATGATAGAAGGACCAGAAGGTTACCTAAGTAACTTGGCTAATTTTGGATATGACCTGATGACTGACTCATGTGACTAGTGTATATGTTGATGATGTAATGCACTAAAATCAACTACAAAATACTCACCAGAAACAATAACACTGAACCTCTTTGGTGGTACCTCTTTTCCACCAATGATCTGCAGTTCATAAAGTCCAGAGTCTTCGCTTTTGGTGTTTTGGATGGTCAGAGATCCAGTCCGATTATCCAGCTGCAGTCTGTTTCTGAATTTCCCATCGAGAACATCGTTGTATAATGAGATCTTATTGACTTCATTGTTGATTTGAGCAATACGAGTGCTGCCGGGGCCAAACGTCCACAGTATACGTTCATACTTCTGTATGTCAGTAAGATTGGTGTGTAGCGTGACAGCATTTCCCTCCATCACTGACTTCACAATATCACCAAACACACCTGGAGACAAACACAAACCGCTGTTCAGACTGACAACATAGAGCAGATCCAAATTAGCTGAAATGACTGGATAAAGGTCACAAGGTGGGAAACTACTTGTAATTGTGGTAGAAAAATCATGTAATAACGTAACAATTTGTAATATTTTTACTGGTTATAATAGGACTTGTATTGGTTTTAATGGATCACATGATTACATGTCCCCAAACACATTCCAGATGTGTAATGGTATTCCAGTTTATAATGTGTAATGGTATTTAATTTTTCTGTGATGGTATTGTTTGTTTGGGTAAATATCACTCGTAAATAGTAGCCTATATTGCTCAACAATAAAGTAAATTTACATATTTATATTCGATTACAAATACACACTTACACTCAAGAAAAGTTTCACACAAAGTGAAAGCGAAAGCCTTTAAATACTCACCTTTTGCGAGCAAAATGCATAGAAGTAAAACAGCAGTCTTCATTTTTGAGTAAGTGTAGTTAGCAAAACGTTACGTAGTAAGTGTTTAGCCCTTAGCATCATAAATCCCAGCTGACAGCGAAAAAACGCTAACTAACATTTTTGGTTGTAACAACAACACTTTATAGAAATATTTTACACCCATTGAGATTCATTGGTGAATTATATTCGTCTTCGGAATCTTATCCTGGTTATTTCTCTGCTGAGAAGCAGCGTTACTGGGGTTCAGAAGAGCGGAAGTAAGATGTTCGATACATGTCAGGAAGTATTAGTCCTGAAGGGATCCTGAAGGAAGGATGTTGACTGACGTAGCCACCTACCTACAAACGCAATCAAAAACATTAACTTTCGCTGTTTGGAGCTCTACTTTTCATTTCTTCCAAAAGGACTTTCACAAATATTTGTAATAAGCTAAAATGGCTGTTTTCAATAAAATAAAGCGTTTAACTTTACATCACAAGTGTTGTTCAACGTAGTAAAACGCAACACTTGTTTTGTGTGTCCTGGAGGTGTCTTGCAGTTCCACCTGATGACCGCTTGTGGGAAACATATGACTTCTTGTGGGTGCATATACAGTGGGTGTGGAAAGTATTCAGATTCCCTTAAATTTTTCACTCTTTGTTATATTGCAGCCATTTGCTAAAATCATTTAAGTTTTTTTTTTTCTCATTAATGTAGACACAGCACCCCATATTGACAGAAAAACACAGAATTGTTGATATTTTTGCAGATTTATTAAAAAAGAAAAACTGAAA
>JAUCMR010000056.1:1902276-1912490 GCA_032357425.1 Enteromius argenteus
GTGAGATATCAGACTTCTTTATAAAGAAGCACAAAGAGGCAGATCAGGTTCAAACATTTGAATTCCTTCATTTATTATTTCAACTTTATGAGTACAATGCGTGTGTGGACCCCCCGAAATAGCAGTGGCCACCCCCTGGCCACCCCATGTAAAAAATTGTAGCTCCGCCACTGACTGTATTGCATAACCTACTTTCTACAGGTCGCTTATTCATTCTACGCAGCTGATGCACCAGTAGTGTTACCAACCCTGCTATGAAAGGTCATCAGTGTTAATTAGGGATTATGATGACTGTCACAAAGAGATTTGTTTTTAATAATGCCATATAATGCTTTATTGAATGTGGAAAACAATGCACAATAGCTTTTCTATTGTGCATTTGCATCAATTATCTTTGTTGAAATTACAATTAGCTTCTGAGAGGAATGCAGTTGGAATTTAAGAACATTTTAATTGACAGACGTGTGCTTGTGACGACCGAGTGGGCGGATCGTGAATTCATCAGAGCTGATCCTCACTAAAGATCAGTCAACGCCTCAATAATTCACGCGCCGCTCGGTTAACGCGTCGATTGCGGTGCAGCTGTCGTTAAAAAGCCTGGCATCGCCAGTGGAGCTGACATTCCCTTCTTTGCACATACCATCGAGGAGCTCTCCTTTATTTCGTCCTTTGGTGTGCTACCTGAGGTGAATGTATCGCCAGGTGCTCGTGCTCGCGGTGTTTGCCGCTTTATTAAGCGGTTTTCCAGCATCATGCGCTCGTAATTTAAATTACAGACCAGTCATCGGTAAGAATAAAAACATTTCTATCTTTTACTCTGTCTGGTGAACGCTGTCGTTTTATTTCATCTCGTATTCTTGCGATGTCGTGTTGCTTACAGGGATTTCTGTTTTTTAAAGCGCAGCATCCTTCTCCGCATCTAGAACGTTCTCCTTTTACATCTTAAAAGCATTGTCATGGCAACACATCTTAAACAGGGTTGGGAGACCACCTAACCTTCACTTAAACCAGTCAGTGGTTAGCTGGTCTTCTAACCTCTCCATGTTGGTTTAGTTTGATGCTTTTAAAGAGGTTGTGGGCTTTAGTGATGCTGATACCAGCTTAGTCTGGAAGACAGCACAGCCTTATGCTGCCCTTATGAGAATTAATCATGGTTTTATTAAGGCAATGTATGTGCCTAATATTGCATTTCAGGAATTTTAGCCCAGGAAAACTTAGAGGACGACCCTCATGCTCAGGGCAATTCTTATATAGCTGCATCGTATGTGAAACACTTGGAGTCGGCTGGTGCCAGGGTTGTACCAATTCGGTATGTTGTGCTATTTTTCAAAAATAAAAGAGTGAGAAAAAAAGTATACATAAAGGTAATTATGTTTGTTTTGCAGCATTAATCGCACAGAGGAGGAGTACGAGAAACTGTTCAGTGCAATAAATGGGTGAGTGTTTTTAACTAGATTGACACCTACCTAAGCTGTAGATGTGTTTGGAACATGGAAGTTGGTTTATATTTGGTCCAACTTGCAAACCAACTAGAAACCAGATATAAATTGCAGCTTTTACCCATTTAGTTTGCTGCTTCCTGGTGGGAATGTGGACATCGAAAAGTCTCAGTTTACCAGAGCGACCAAGATTTTCTATGAACTTGCAATAAAGGTAAGTGGAAAACATCATTATGCGGAAATTTAATCTGAACGTGAATTGATGGTTCTTCTTCATTAACCACGACAGGCTAATGATGCTTCGGATTATTTTCCGATCTGGGGCACCTGCCAGGGCCTCCAGCAGCTCACGGTTCTGACCAGCAACAAGAACTTGTTGACGTTGACTGACACCAAAGCAGTCGCCCTGCCACTCACCTTCAGCCCAGGTTGGTAACAATGTGTTTTTCTCCAGTTGCGTCACCTACTGGAATGACAAACTATTACTTCTAGTTCTCTACAATAATTGGCAAACTAATTACTAGTTCGTTACGATAATTACTAATGACAATTAATGGGTGGAAACACGTAATACATAGTGCATACTTCTATGTTTAGCTTATATAAGTATATTTATATAACAATGTGGCATACTATTCGTATACACTTGTGACACTTTTTCTATACAATTACTCATATTTTTTTTATGTATTACTGCAACACATTAAAGTTGATGTTTGGTCTGTAATTTTTATTGATTACAGGAGCTCAAAACAGCAGGTTGTTCAAGAAGTTCCCAAAGGATGTTCTTCAGTCTCTGTCAGAAGAAAACATCACGTCTAATTTCCACAGCTGGAGCTTGTCCATGCAGGTACCAACTTTATTTAATAACAATAACATATATATATGTTTTTTCTTTTGTTAGAAGTAATTTCAGGATACTGTACATTCAATGGAATTTGATCAAAACCAGAAACACTGACTTCTGTATTTGTCACGGTACTTCTTTCTGCACACTGACTCTTAAAAGTTACTCTTGAAAGTAATGCATTATAATATTGCGTACTCACTTAAAAAGTAATTAATTGTGCTACTTTGCTGCTTTTTAGGGAAAATATTGCATTACATTACTTGTGCCTGAGCTTGCCAACAGAAATAATTAACAATAACCTTCTTATTTGAGCACAAAATAAATAAAATAATAATAATAATAATAATGTGATGTTTGTCATTTTTGGTTATTTGTATAGGGCCATCAAAGGTTGGCAGTGAGATGAAATATATGAAGTATATTTGTTACTTAACTGGTTTAATTATTGCAGGTTTGCATTTCACATTTTAATTTGGGGAATACTGAATCTGTTTCTGTGCGAGTGAAATGAGTAAAAGCATAAATGCATGTTCACATTTAGTCTAGTACTAAACTACATATATATGCATCTGCACCGTACTAATGATCCAATTAACTGGCGTTTGTTATTTTGAAAAAGTAATTCAGATATTTTATTGTAAATTTAAAAGTAATGCATTGATAACTTGAAAAGTAAACTGATTACTTATAACTTGCTGATGCAGCTGATCAGTCACTGTATACTACTTTTTCAGAGTTGTCTAAACTTGATTTGGTCTTACAGAATTACAGTAGCAATGCCAAGCTCAAGCGGTTTTACCGAGTCCTGACAACAAACACAGATGGCAGGAAGGAGTTCATTTCCACCATGGAGGGTATGTATACAGAGCATCTCTTTGTGTATGTTTTGATGTAATCCATCATTGAGGCAGTCCTGCCGTCAGCTGTTTTTCATTGAATTCACCCATAATACTGTGTTGTAGTGATCTAATTGGTGGGTTTTACATGTAAAAGTAAATATAAGTGATCAGTATTTAAATAATTCCATATATATCAAAAACGTGTTTGTCGTATATCCTATAGCGTATAGATATCCCTTCTATGCTGTCCAATGGCACCCAGAGAAAAGTCCATTTGAGTGGATTGAGAAAGCTGGCATGGTGCACACGCTCTCAGCCATCAAAGCCACTTTCTACACTGCCCACTTCTTTGTTTCTGAAGGTTGGTCATCTAAACATCTAAAAAATTATTTTTGCTTAACCTTTGGTTTGTTTCGAAGAACGTAAACATTCAACATTATACAGTGTTTCATTTATATCTTTTTAACTCCTTTTCAGCAATGAAAAACCTTCATCGGTTTTCTTCGCAAAGTGAAGAGGAAAAGGCTCTGATTTACAACTACCAGCCTGTCTTCAAAGGCCTGAGCAGCGTCTTTCTTCAAAACTACTACTTCGATTGAGTGTTCACAGTATTTAGCCTTAAATGGTTTTTTTTTTTTATGATTTGTTTTTAAATATTGTTTTTATTTCTGTCCTCCAAAGTTTGCCAAAACTTTATGTTTGGAATGCATAATTGTAACATTCATGATTCGGACTCACTTGCGTAGCTCTTGATTGTACATTCTGGATGTAGATGTCAAATGTTCTAGAATCATCATGATTGAATGTATCGTTACAGTTATATCCAATTTAGAAGTCATATAATATGTATCTTCCAGTGCCATTGTAGTGATTCACAGGGTTAAGTAGCATGACCAATGCAATGTTAAAATGTTCTATTACCTTGCCAATTTTAGAGAAAATAAAATATAGATTTAAACTGGGATTTTAACTGGACATCATGCCTAAGTATTACTGTAATTCATTCACTACTCAGTAGGGGGCAGCAGTGGCAGTCCAAACTAAGAAAGGTCGGACAAGACTTCTCAAAACATTTATTTTGCTTTTTTTAAGAGGTGGGATAACATAAAATTACCAGAAAACAACGAGACCTAAATCTCCTTACAATCAGATACATAAAGCAGTTTGAGGTACAAAATCAAAATGGAAAAAGTGCAAATTTGCTAATAGCTCTCGTACCAGGACACAAGGTACAAAACAGAAGCGTTCAACAGCGTTCTACACTGGCGTCAAACTCTCCTACGTCAAGGCTTTATAAACAAACAAAAACTGCATGTACGTTATATAGAGCGTTCTGGACTACTAACCATTTAAATCTGTTAAACATAAACGGTTCACGTTTGCTAAATTGTGTACAATCAGTTGACCCCTGACATGTGCATAGACTTATACTACATTGTTTCATGCACTTGAAATGAATAAAGAAAAGCAATTAAGATTGTTCTTTGACACATAGACCGTACCATAAACAAGATCTTCACTATGAAAGCTAATTTGACACGTTTTTTTGGAATTGTGATCACCGTTACTTTGCGTTTAAAAGATTGAACAGCTTCAATGCGCACTGAAAACATTAAAGAAATCGTTACCTAGCTCCAGTCGACACATTTCTATAGAAAAGATTCTTTTGTAAAGAGAATCTTTTAATGCTTTGGAGGCCGTTGGTGCTGAGTAACGTTAAAGGTGCAGTATATATCTATATAAAAAAAACAAAAGCGACATAATCCAGTACGGAGCAGCCATTCCGATGCACAGTAAAGGAGCAAGGCAGGTAGGCGTCCATCCAGCATTCAGCATGTAAAAACACAATATGCAGCCTGCTTAACTGTAAATACTTGAAAATAAGCAAAACCGAGAATGACTGATTATAGTGTATTAGAGATGCACTGTCTCTACATATTTGATAAAACAACATCAAAAAAACCTTGGTACAATATCTTTCTCTGTCGACAAGTACACTGATGTTTTTTTTCCTGTAAATTCACCTAAAAAGGAAATCAGTTTTGTCATTTATCAACCTATTTCCATCAAACGATTTATAGAACCTTTACGTAACGTTACAGTTCAGCAAAGATCGCGGTTTCTACCATTGGTCATCGGTATCTTACAAAAAATAAATAAATAAATACAGTTCGTCAAATAAGTTTCTAGTGGTCATGACCCTGATAGCACACGTTCATCTAACAGACGTCTATTTGACGTCTGCATTTACATCTGCAAGACGTATTATTTACGCTGTTTGCTCATCTCCAATACGTCTATTGGACGTCTCCTTTTAGATGTCTAATAGACGTCTATTAGATGTCTTTAAGATGTTTATGATTTAGACTGTATGTAAAACTGACATCTGTAAGACGTCTGCCAGACGTTTGTAGACAGCAGATGCTTTCCAGATCATGAGATCTTTAACAGACATCTTGCAGACGTACTTGTGCTATCTGGGAACCGTTTGTATGGAAACAAGCTTTACAATCCACAGAAAAAGTATCAGAAAATCGACGTGTGTGAGATAAACGACATATATATCACGTTTTGGGTTCACCTATTGCTTTAACAGTGCAAGAAACTATTTCCCCGCAAATTTCAAACCGCTTTTAAATTATGAATTGCCTGACTGATTGTTTGACACATTCGATTTCAATAAAATATGCACTGAAAATTGTCCCATATCATACGAGCCATATTTTAAAGCACTTTTTAGTCCGTCTGAATTTAGTAACGCAGATAAAGAAAAACGTCATACAAGCCAAAATACGTCACATTTTATACAGCAGATGTTTCGAAAAAGCTTGAACATTTTTTGTGCCTTCATAGTCTGTGATGCGATACTGCTTTCCCATGCCATTTCGCTTTTTGATTGTTTTCCCGGGATTAAAGGTGCGTGTCTTCCTCTTGGTTGTCTTCCTCGTCTTTCCCGGGTTTATTGACGAGCACCTGCCAACCGCTTCCGCCGTCCCCGCCCACCGTAACCCCATTGGCGCTGTGTTTCTTCTCCTGCATCTCTGATTGGCTGTCGCTTGTTACGTCCAGTGTGGGGTTGTCATGGCAGCCGTTCTCCACAAAGTTCAGCTCTTCGCCTCTCGACTTCGGACGCGCGGTAAAGCAGAAGACACAAAACCAAAGACAAAAAGTAAATCGATTCGAAGCCGAAACATCATTCAGAGAACGTTGAGGTTAGTCATTAGAATTCGAGTTGCATACTCATCGCGCCTGAGTTCTGTTGACAGCATAATTTGTCAATACCTCAGAACATTTGGGCTCGTACCTCAGTGTAAGCAAACACCATATCAAAGACCTACCGTGTTTTTGAGTTTGGGTAAACGACGCTGCCAGCAGATATAGATGATTCCAGAAGCAATAATGAGCACACAAACCGATCCGATAATAACTAGAACCACAAACAGCTTCCCGTAGTCGCTACGCGTCTGACTGGGCCTCGAATGGCACGTGTTCACGGTCGAATAATTCTGAATTCCGATCTGCAAATAAATAAATAAGTATTGCAATAATAATTATAATAACAAAATTAGAACAATACATGATACAAAATATATAATCAAATAATAAATATTTATTATAAATTATTATGCATGTTTTATTAATTTATTTATTGTATTATTGTTTGCTGCATTACAGTCTCACCTCATATAGACCTCTTCTGATTTCCCCTAACATTGACAGGACGTCTTTTGGAGGGATAATTTCTTTAACGAAAGACAATATGAAAGAGAAAATGAGACCAAAATACGAAATATTTTTTTTAAAAGATTGTTCGTTTCATAAAGAATAAAAAATAACAATTTGCAACAAATAGTAACATAACATATGAATAATTTAATGATTTCTAGAAACACATTACATGAACTTATTATAGTAATAAAAGTAAATTATGCATAAATACATGCAATAGCACAAAACCAAACCCTAATCGGTAATACTTTATTTTAAGGTCTCTTTGTTACACTATTATAATAACAATAAATTATGCAAGTAACATTAATTCAATATAGTAGTTAATAGTAGTTACCATTAATCAGTACTTAAACGTAACAACATTGTAACAAGAACACCGTAAAATAAAGCTTAATCCCTTAATCCTTAAAATATAGTAAGTACATGTTGTTAATTAGCATTATTGAGTACTTAAATAAATTACACTGTACACTGTAAATAAGTGTAACCTAATTTCTTTAATTCGGTAATAAGAATTGAGGGCACAATGGGCTTCACTGCCATGAAAATGATAAATATGTCAGAACGCAAAACGTCTTAAACAGGTACCAACACATTCTTCATTTTCTTAATGCAAAATATAGCTAATTACTCTTTTCATTCCTTTGATTTTGTGAACACGACCTCAAACAAGGCTTTGTAAGATTCACCTGAGCAGATAAAACATCTGAGTGATGCACCACGCAGAGATGTGAGAGATAATACCTGCTATTTTTATCCTTTTATATAGAGCATGAAATGAAAAGCCAACAAATTACTAACACCTCTCATTTAAACAATAAGCCTCACATTACATGTGACTACAGAGAGAGAGAGTGTGTGTGTGTTACCCTGCTCGCTGGCTAAGGCCATCAGGAGCTGGTGGTCCTGCTGTGTGGGTTTGCTGAGGAAGATGAGCCAGGAGCCTTGTGGGATGTTCATCTTTCTGGAGAAAGTGTTTTCCAGCATCTCCAGGAGTCTGTCGCCGCTCTCCATGCGAAACTCATCCTGTGAGACACACAAACCTTCACTAAAATGTCACTGTCCCAAAATGGTAAAACTGAGAAAATATGTGTGTTTGTGTATTAAGTATCAGATTTTGTTCCACTGTCACCAAAAACTGTGTTGGTAAGGATATACAATTTAAAAATGAAATATCTAATAAAAAAAATAAAAAAAACATGAAACACTGCAACAAATACAAATAAATGGAACGATAAATTATATATAAAATTAATATAATTTATATATACTGTGAAAATCATATAATGTTGTTAACAATACAATAAATACAATAAAATGGGAGTGTAAATGTGCACAAAATTTGTTTATGTGAAAATGAAATATATTTCAGTGTACAGGTAATATAGTGAGCAAAATAAAAAACAGTAATCTATCAATAAAGTGAAAGTAAAATATAAACACAATGTGAAAATTGCATTTATGTAAGCCAAAAAAGGACACAGTATTTGTCAGAAAATACAAATAGAAATTAATATAGAAAACAAAATAAATATATGATTATATATAAGCTTTGATGGACCGTGCAGTGTTGCAAAAAACATGCAATATTCTTAATGGTTACAAATTTAAAATATGAAATATATCTCAATGCAATATAGTGGACCACAAAAATATTAAATAAATCATAAAAATGTAGTAATCAATAAATAAAAATACAGTACAATTTAGGCATGAATAACCCCTAAGTTGCAAAAAAAATACATAAATAAATTATCAATAAAATGTCAAATGTAATATACCAAACACAATCAAATATTATAAATATATATGATATAATTATGCACGCTGTAATGCATCATGCAATGTTGCAAATAATAAATAAACGAGAGTATAAATATATGAAAAAAATGACAATGTAATATAGAGGACAGTATGAAAACAATGTATTTTATAGTGTAATCAATCAATAAAAATAAAACGTGAGCATACTGTACACAAGATGTAAATTGTTTTTATACACTAAAAAAGAATTACCATGGAATTTGCCACCTCGAAATGTAAGACAGAAAACAAAATCAAGCAAATAAATCTATGACGCTATAATATTCTTTGAAATAAAATACGGGGCCAAGTCAGCGCTCTCCAAAGACACACAACCAGTGACCCACCTAAAAAAGAGGTCTGGGTTGTCTTGAGAGCACCTTACGTCTGAGCCCAAGAGACTCAGTAACAGACATCCTCAGACAATCAGACTCGGTTTTCCAGGCCGTTCTCGGTGAGCGCTGAGTCATTGAGACTGAGACTCTTCTGATCAATGGCTCTGCAGTGCTGCTCGCGCTCAAAGCAGGGCTCTATCGCGGGAGATTTGGCTGTTTAGCACGCAGCTGTCAGAGCACTGGCGGGGGGAAACTTCTCCACGATCACGCTGCAATTACATGGCACTGGAGCGTTACCGTGGCAACAGACAACCTTCTTTTACACCGGCGAGAACGTGTATGTGCCAAAGAAACATCACAGGGTCGCTGAGATTCAACAGAGAAGTTTCAGAAGAGATAATGTCTCAAACGACTTGAGTCAAAGACAGCGCTGTTATAAAATGCCAAAAAACACGAATTAAGGATTACTTCCCACAACGGATTAATTGTGACTGAATTCATTAATTATGACTGAATTCATTCCCACTGCTGATTAATTTATTAGATTCCTAATTTTGGTACGCCGTGGCCACATTGCACTAATTCATTCCCCCATTTTAACTAGCTTAATTAAAACGAGGGAACAAATAAGTACAACGGGGCCACGATTTATTGAAATGAGAGAACAAATTGCCAAAACGTGGCTATGAATTAATAAGTCGTGGGAACAAGTGCATTTTATGTGTGGGAGTACAGGATATATTTCAGTTAGCTGTGAAGGCAAATGCAAACTTTTGTTAAGAGTACTACTAAAGTACTAAAAGTAAAACTGAAATAGTAACTAAATCGACAAAACTAATTAAAAAACACACAATTTAACTGAAATTGAAAATATGAAAACTCTAAATAATAATAAACTATCTGAAAATAAAGTCAAACATTTCTTATCAAATTCTCAAACCAAATCTTTCCATCGCTTTGCTCTTTTATGCCAATTAATAAAATAAAATTAATGGTGTGGTACTGGCGTGGTCATGATCCAAAAATGACAGAATACCACCATACCACTACCACTCTCAGAAATACATTTTAGGTACTGATATGTACCTTTAAGGTACCAATACGGGCCCTTTTGGTACAAAAGTGTACCTTTTGAAAATGTACCGCCCAGTGACAGCTTTTGTAGCTTTATTTCTGAGAGTGTACAGATATGGTGGACCAAAAAAGATTGGGCTTT
>JAUCMR010000056.1:1935308-1959430 GCA_032357425.1 Enteromius argenteus
TCTGGATTTTTAATCTAATAAATGCAGCCTCGATGAGCAGAAGAAACATCTTTAAAAACCATTAAATATCTTACTGACCCCAAATTTTTTGTATAAAAGATGTGTAAATCATAAAATAAAATAAAAAGAGTAGCTGAACATAAGTAACAAACTAAACTGTTGCAGCCTTGGATTATTATTTTGGAATAAATGTAAAATGCTTAAAAACAGTAACTACACTGGTTCACCTCACCTGCAGTAACTTATGTTCCAGTGTCGCTAACTCCAAGTAATGCGCCTCTTCACGAGACACGCGGTCCAAACGGTCCCTCACCTCCTTCAGCCGAACCTGGAGGGCCTCCAGGCTGGCGTGAGCTTCTCTGACGATTCCTCTGGCGACCATGAAGGCCTTTTCAGCCTATCGGCAAAACATGATTCAGACTATAAGGACATTCAAATGCATCCAAAAGCAAGTATATTGGTGTGTTTTGGCTGCATGTCAATGTAGCCACCCAATCTTTCATGGTCCATGTGTTACCTCCGTGACCTTGGACTGAGCATCTCGGACTTCATTAAGCCCGACAAACTCCTCATATCGCCCCCACCAGTAGTTAACAGTCACTGTTGTGGATTTCACTGCATTTCGCCCCCATTGCCTTCCCAGGTCTCCTGCGTAGGATAACGCAGACGCTGTGCGCTCTTTAGCGGAGGTCATTTTATTCGGTTCATCTTTCGGAGGATGAGTGCAATAGGTTCTGTGGAGGCTCCACTGGACCGGGCCGGACCCCTGGTGTCGGTAGAGACATGTGTAGACATAGCTGCTTGGAAATACAGTGTTCCCTCTGAACCTCATTGAAGAGCCTCATATGTGGCGTCAACAAACTCCAAATATACCTGTAAACATACTAAAAATGTGTGAGGTGATTAATAAAGGGGCAGTAAAACAACTTTACTTGCATTTGCAAGCCCACAAGAACAGCTAAAACATGTATAGAGAGTGAATACTTAATAAATATGGACTAAATAGACAATTTACTTATATTTACTTTCGGATTCAGTTTGCATTTTACAAGTGAATTACACGAAAATAACTATTTTTAAAAGTAAAAATGACGGTGATTTTGTTGTTTTAGCAATATTTATCCGGAAACTGTTGTTATAAATACATTAAAAAATGATCTGCGACCCCAGATGAATGAACTGATAATGTCGGCAAATGTTTACACTTCAAACTGGACTCATTTCAAGACATAAACCCACAAAACTCATACCAGTGATTCTCCTTTTCGTGTCGTTTCTGCTCAGGTCACTGATTTCTCATGTTTACAGACTGTATAGTAAAACATATATATGTCTATATTCCTGAAATGTCATCCTGCGGCACGAGCGCATTTCTTTCAGGCGCTAGCTGCTGCTCCTTTGAATCGATTCTCTATTTTTACGATTCAATTGAACCGATTCGCAAGTCATTTTATAAGTCACGCGACGATAATTAAACAATCGTTTAAAACAAATAGCAGTGTGGATGTGTAAACATATCTGGGATGAAACATATTGGGAATAATGAGCATCGCAACCTCTGAGACAATCGAATCTTCAACGACTCGAATGAATCGAATCAGCGGTCGAACCTGTTCATTCACGCGAACCCGTTCGCCGAAATGAATCAGGCACTTGACGGGAACACTACATCCGGGTAACACAGCTGGGGTCTTGACAGCGCGGAAAAAAGGCTTAGCTACATAATCTGAGCAGCATGTCTGGAAGAGAAGGTAATAACTAAATAAAAACACGGTCTTTTAATGTCGTGTGAAATAAAAACGCGACTGTGAAGTTGCTGATTATTCATTTCTGTTACGCGATGCTATCTGCAGTAGCTATTAACACATACCTCCAATTAATCAATGGATTCGGGTCTCTCTTTTTACGTTTTTAACTATTGAACTATGTTTGTCCCTTATTCATGTTATAATGGGATCACAATATTTACGCAGGAGGTAAAAAGAAACCCCTCAAAGCTCCCAAGAAGCAGTCGAAGGAGATGGATGACGTAAGTTTACACATAAACACTGAAATTGTGGTCAAATAATGACCTTGAAATACTGCACTGTATGTTTTCTTGACCATTTCTACAGGAGGACATGGCTTTCAAACAGAAGCAGAAAGAGGACCAGAAAGCGATGGATCAGTTGAAAGCCAAGGCTTCTGGAAAAGGACCTTTAAGTAAGAGACACCAGACATTGTTTCTGTATGGATTTAAAGTTGTCAACTAAACACTTTGTTTTCTTTCCGTAGCTGGAGGAGGAATCAAGAAGTCTGGGAAGAAATGAATGTTTTATTGTATATTTGATGCTGTTCAATCCACCAACTTATGATTTGGGTCCACAGTGGCCAAGTAAAATGTGTTTTTTAGTTGCTTTGTATTGCTCTTGTAAAGTAAACATTAAGGAATAAAGTTTGTAATGACTGTAAATCCTCTGGTTGTGACACATTCATATGGCATTTAAATCCAGTCTTGTGTAAACAGATAAAAGCCGATCCGTCTTTATATTCTGATCTCTTGGTGTCTCCTGGTGTCATCTTGGTCTAACCTAAACGCAAACACAAAAGTATTAATGTATTTTCCCCATGTCATGTATTATTAGTCGTTGTGCTGCTGTTCACGTGTCTTACGTTTACGTTTAAGCTGCTTACGTTTGTTCTTCAGTTCCACCTCTACTGGATAGTGGTCGCTCACTTTTAGCGCCTGTGAAGATAGAAAAACGCTAAATGTACAGTAATAACTCATGTCTTTACAGTAAGTGTGATTAAACATCAGTTGATTCTTATTTACATCCTCCTCTTTCAGTTTGTAGGCCTTCTGGAAGTTGAACGGTTTCGCAGAGTTGTCAACAATAGCTTGCAGCATGTCGTCTCCGTATACCACAATCCTGTGCATGAACACGTCACGTTAACGAGAACGACTTAAAAAATATATATTTATTTCTAGTGTAATTAATTACCGGTCGTAAGTGTTGTCGTTTCTGGTGCTGGCTGTGGTGTCCTCGTCATCCGTGATCAGCCAGTGAAAGTTTTTGTCGCTCCTGATGCGGATTTTTTTCATTTCTTTACCCGACACGTAACTCCCATCTGCGTTGAAGTCCCCCAAAATCATGATGTTCTGCACGGGTATGCACATGATTTTTGTTTCATAAGGCGTTTCGTATAAGCTTTGTTGTTTATAAGTTCAATAATGCATGGTATCTCATTGTTTTTGTTTAATATATATATATATATATATATATATATTTCTCAAGTGTAGGTGACTAGTTTTGGAGAAATTTCGTCACTTGCTCACCAATGGATGCCCTGCAGTGAATGGGTGCCGCCAGAATTAGAGTCCAAATATCTGATAAAAACATCACAATAATCTACAGACCATCACTTAATGTCTTGTGAAGCAAAAGCTGTGTGTTTGTAGGATACAAATCAATCACAAAGGTGCTTTTGACTTCGATTGCTTAAAAATCCTTTATCAATAATACTGTTTTCTCCAGTGAAAAAGTTGCCTTTTATGATAAATATTCACAGATCAAGCTAAAGCTCTCCAAACTAGTTCTAAACAATATGAAATTTCAAAAGGGGATGGACTTGTATTTTATCCCAAAACTATGGTTTAATGCCTAGATTAATTTGTTTCTAACAAACAGTTTTTCTCTTCGCAAAATGTGTGGATTGCTTGCGGATCAGCTGTTTGGACTCTTATTCTGACGGCACCCATTCACTGCAAAGGATTCGTTGCTGGCGTCATGCTTCATTCTCCAAATCTGATGAAGAAACAAGCTTATCTACATCCATCTTGGGTGACATGAGCATGATTACATTTTTGGTGAAATACTCATTTAAGTGCAAGTTTTTCAACAGAAAAACCCTCAAACGTCTAAACAAAAGCATGCTTGTCATAAAGGTATTGTAGTTGTGCGTAATGTTTTACATCAGTCTTCCATTTCTTCTTGACATCCTGAAACACGTCATACAGTTCGTCAAGCTCCTTCACTGAATCCTCAGGCTTGGTGTGGACAGGCATCAGCACCAAATCTTCCAACACTGACGTGACGTGAACACAAAAATTACAATCATTTATCTCCAAACACACCCTCTGTCACTTCCCAACCCGGAGATTAATGTCAATTAGCCAGTCACATTTATGCGTAATTTGTTTTTGACTGTTAATAAGTTATTACACAATACAATTCAAGGAAACGCTACAAATACAAGCACATTTCCCAGTAACCGAAAGTCAAGGCCAGTCAAATTACATTGTGCAATAATGTGCCAAAATCGAGAGACTGTTGCAGCTATTATGTTACACTGAAGTAATAATAGGCCTGTTTTACCTGTTTTAAGACATTTGAATCGCAGAATATACGGTTCTCTGGCGAAAGCGTCTTCATCTCCAGGCTGGTTATCTTTGTATTGGTAAGACCCAACCAAATCCACCAGGTCGTCCCTTCATATTTAAAACAGACCATGTAGTTCAATACAATAAATATATAAAACTGATGGTAATATTTCAGTATCAATTTCCATGAAAAGGTCCACTTCTAATGTTAGCACATAAAAATTATGACCTTTTATTACCCTCTCTCTGATCTTTAAAATTAAACAGCCTGCTTTATGCTTTTATAGTCTCCGTCTTGACTAAAACGATGCTCAAAATGGATTTTAATGGTGAGGGCAAGCTTTTAAATTCAGATAATTGCCACTGGCATGTAAATATATTGTCATATATATCGAAAAACAGAAAGTTGCAGACATTGATAATGGTTTCACTAGCTATAATGGGAGCTTCTTGGTTTCTACTGGTATTTGTCACCTTTTATTGGTGGCTTGATAAAACATTGATTAGTAGTGGAATATGTCCCAAAACATAGACGGTTTCAACGACAACAACATAAACAAACGTTAACTGCGCATGCGGGCTTTGTGGCCCTAACTTAACTTCCGGTAGGCATCCAAATAGAATCAAAGTCCTTCTAGAGTATATTATTGTGCAAAATATGTTCTCTTTCCGGTAACGGCTGTAGACAAACCAGCTCTGAGCTTACAAACGCTGCCTTATAAGCAGGATGAAATGAAAAACAAATTTTCTAAAGACAGTCTTCCTGCAGAAATGCAGTGATATAAAACCACTCACTCCTCGGTTTGATTTTTAAACGTGCTTTACGTTTTTGTATCCCGCGGCAATAACCAGACCGATAAACAAACACAGACTGGAAGTTAACTTAGGTCCAGGCATGTGCGGCCGATGAAACCGTCTAAAGGAAAACATTTTTATCAACTGAATAAAATTTTATAGTTTGTAGGGTCTTTCAGTTGGGTAAAAATAAAGCCATTAGAGAATGTTCTCTATAGGTTGAATATTTAGGTCACCATAAAAACATTCCTACAACATTCTAGGAAGGTTATATTCTAAAAAAACACCCTCCAAAATAGGAAATATTCTTTATGGTTTGTCCCAGAAAAACTCCATGAAATATTCTGGAAATATTTATTTTGCAGTTATGAAAATACAATGAAAGCAACCATTATGGAATGTTCTCTATTGGTTGTCTTTAAGTTGTCACCAAAACATCTCCCTGCACTGCGGAGATTTTTAGTCAGATTATTTAGCGTGTTTCAAGCAAAAACTTAATTCTGGCTTGTTTTTTTCTGAAAACAAGAATTAAATTTTTACTTGTGAAAATCCTTCTTGATTTAAGAATTTTTAGATATTTTGGCTGGAATCAAGGCAAAAAGTCTAGGCTAGAAAAGCATTTTTTGAACTGTGCAAGGGTCTAGGAAGGTTTGTTTTTGGTTACCAGAAGAAACATTTTTATTTGGTTTCCTAAAACCAGATGGGAACATTACGGAAATGTTCTATGTTTGCTGCACCCTTGTAAAATGAAATACGGCCTTCATTCCAATTAAGAGTGTAATGCATCTTCTTTACCTGTAGAGGAACATAAACTGTTCTTTGTAATTTCCTCTTCCTAGGCGTGTGCTGATCTCTAAGGTGTAATGGTGTGTCTTGTTGAACCTGTTGACGAGCAGTCACGTTTACTACATTCATGTAATAATTGGGGTTTTTCAAGAAAAATCACGCCTGTTTGACTCACTTATTTAGCTCTTCGAGAAAATTATCCACCGCATCTCCGCTAGAATCCACTACCTCCAGAATAACGATGATGTCATAGCGTGACACAATCTGAAGAAAGGGAGCGACGCAAAAACAAAGCATTAACCTAAACGTCATTGTAGTGTGAGGGATTATCAGCCATTAAGATAAATCTCATGCATTTGACTCATTTGAGATGTCAGAGGTGATTTTTGTGTGTATTTCTTGTGACTTTCTGTAGGCGTGAAACAGGCCCCACCTTGACCAGTGTTTTCAGCACGAACGGATCGGAGAGTTTTGATTTCCCAAATTTCTGGATGTTAAAAGAGGCGACCTTCATGATGCCTGTTAATCAGGAAAAGAAACCAAATTATACGTTTATAATGACAATTTCTGTAAAACAGGAATGCAAAGCTACACAGAAGGACAAATAGTACAGCTCATTTCAGGCCATGCCTACTGCATTTACACATTCATAAATGACTTTGTTATGCAGTTGACAACAAATAAAGTGAAACACACTCTTTCTTCTTTTCTTAGAAAGCTGTTGCTATTAGCTGAATCTTTTTTTTTTTTAAAGCAATTATAAGTAGAAAAACCTGTATCAGGAGTTGTTAGATGAGTTTGACATAAGCAGACTGGATAATCAAACCTTGAAATGGTCAAACAACACCTCAAAATGTGTTTCATGTTGTCTGAATACAAAAAAACAGTCAATCTGATAGCCGAGAAGGAAATGGGCCACTAAGCAGAGGCAGAAGAACATGTCTATTCATTCAAGAAAGGTCTGTGTGAGACCATTTTAGTGACTTGGTATTGGGCCAATAATTGGTGCAGGGGGTCTTTATGCCCGGAGGGTTTCTCTGAATGGGGCACAAATTAGTTCCAGTGCTCTGACGTTGCTAAGTGCACTTCAAAGCAGCAAAAGCGCCTTTACATTGGAACCACATATGGACGGCAATCTGGCGTGAACATGACACCACCATCCGAAACCTTGTTTGTGATGACTGTAGTTTCAACTCAAAGTCATAGACTTACTGTATACAAAGTGTTTTCAGATTCCAACTCATTCACCACCAAACAAGCAGAGACAAGTTTAGGGGCCTCATTTACATGATCTCCATTTGTGGGCTTCTTTCTCTTCTTTTTTATTCAAGAAAATGTATCCCGACATGGATATAAAAACACAAGCACTTTCTAAGATGCTGACTGGACACTTAAAAAAACGATTTAAGAAATCTAAAAATTAAGATAAATATTTAAAGAGTCATGATTCCATTGCCCGGACACTTGAAACTATTTGTTAAATTGTTATAAGAATTGAACAATTTAATATTGAAGGACTTACCCAAGCACTGGTCCAATGATGCACTGAAGAAAAGAGATTCCTAGACTGTAAAGATTCCTAAAGTCATCTGCATTACTTATATTGGACACATGTAACCTGATTGGCTAGACACTGGAACCTGTTGAGCGATTTGGACCAGCCCCAACTTGGACATCCCTCAAACAACAAGAGTTCCTCCCTCTGGGCAAACATTCACTCGGAAGTGGAACGCTGAAGCGCACAGGTGAGTTTAGACAATACAATCATCCTCATTACAGCCACAAAACATTAAAAGTTGTACTGAAAGGTGGAGAAATAATTGCTTGCTTGGACATAATGAGACATTTCATTTGTTTGAGTGCTGAGTCAACCTGTAAAGCAAGAAAGAAGCGAACAGGTGTAACAGGAAGGTGCTGCCTTAAGGATGCAGTGTGCTTATTTTGGGAAATACATAGAAAATTAATGACAAATTCTGCAGCTAAAGATAGATAAAGGAGAGATTGTCCTGGACGTTAGTTAAAGTGGTTACTGGTTAAATGATAACATTAGGTTAAATATTTCTTTACACAGATGTTATATTCAGCGTTACAGGTCCTTTGTGTTCATGACTGTCGTTGAGATGGAACTCATGTTCAGACAGTTGAGGTGCGTTGTTGTTTTCCCGCTTGAAATACAGTCTGTGCCCCCATAGCCAAGTGAAATATGACTACAGTAAAGAGCAGTGAGCCAAAAATAACATTATAGCTACTACAGGCTCAGAGGATTCGAGGAATTTAAAGAACGACAACAAAGCATCATGTCTGAAAAATGGCGGGAAATGTTTACACAGGTTTCAGTAGATAGACAGAGAAACAGATAGATAGCTAGAAAAACTTGTGTAAATAACATTAGGTTAAATATTTCTTTAAACAGAAGTTATATTCAATGTTACAGGTCCTTTGTGTTCATGACTGTCGTTGAGATGGAACTCATGTTCAGACAGTTCAGGTGTGTTGTTGTTTTCCCGCTTGAATTGCAGTCTGTGCCTCCATAGTGAAGTGAAAAATGACTACAGTGAAGAGCGGTGAGCCAAAAACAACATTATAGCTACTAGGTTCAGAGGATTCGAGGAATTTAAAGAACAACGACAAAACATCATGTCAGGAAAATGGCGGGAAATGTTTATTCAGCTTTCAGTAGACAGACAGACAGATAGACAGATAGATAGCTAGACAGAAAAAGTTATGTAAATGTATAGCAAAACTAGATTGCCGGAAATCAATGTCCAATTCAATTGTGTTCTCTTTGTACATTTATTAAAATGCAGAAGTCATCGTATAAGACAATAATGAGCAGTCATAGCAGTGACAAAGTGTTGTACATGCAATACCTTGGGTTCAATGGAATTGGATTGAACCCAAAACATCGTCAAGCCTTTTATACAGTTACAGTTTCCCACCCTACATGTAAATTAAGTTTCTCCTGTTGTAACAGCTGTGGTCTGTATGTTAATTAGGTTATGACACCCCTTTGTCTGAGATGTCCCACACCCGCTCCCTTTCTACAACTGATCACCATTTGTTCAAGATGTGATTATCCCAAATGCTGCAGAAACAACGTGACTGTTAACTTTCTTCTTTTGTATAACATTAAAGCAATTTTGGGGAATGAGCGTGATCAAACCTCTATTGTGGAGTGGAAAGTGTGTTGGGACAGACTATAGTTTCGTGCAACAGCAATTCCAACCGAGGTCACCAGTGATGTCATTACTTGGGTTTAAAGGATACTGATTGGTTTAACTGTAGAAAAATGAGATTAGACTTCACATGCAATGTCTCACTCCCAAGACATATATCTGCCACCCAATACATCAGGGTGATGGAAGGCGTCCAGCTTTCCACCCCCAGTCCCCCAGAGACTGATACTGCCCAGACAGATACCAAACACACATACGGAGAGATACACGACTTCTTCACGGCTGGGTTTTTCCACCCACGGTCTAATCAGGAACTTTCCCAAACATCCAGATATGAAGCACTATTTGTCAGCTAGAGGTTTCTGTCAGTATTCTTCATTATTTTCCTAATGTTTAACCGAGGAGAGAACACATTCCAGTGACTTAACTCTATACTCTTCAAGTTTCACAATGGGGAAAGTCCTATTCTGAGAGCAATATTATTTAACAACAAACCACTTGAAATGATAATTACTGAAGCGACAGTGGATTCCAGAATAGATAGATAGATAGATAGATAGATAGATAGTGTCACAATCAAGAGTTCATTGAAAGGAGTCCATGAATGAAAACAGACACAAAACATACACACACAGTTTGCTGGGAGCTGGAGTGCCATCAGCGGGAAGATAGCAAAATTACATGAAAATATTAAATTTTTTAAATATAGTAAATTGCCACCAAACTATTGCATTCTGGGAAACCAAGGTCAAATTCATCATGAATTACCTTGTTTTAAGTGAATACTTTAGTTGAAAAGCATATAAGGAAATCCAACACAGTTTCACAACCAATTCGTACGTATATTACGAGGCACAACATAATACAAACTCACTCATATGATTTCTGCTAAATCATACTTTTTTTTTTGATTTGGCAATTCGTATGAATTTCTACACCTAACCACACTCCTAAACCAACCCGATTTTGTACGAATTGTCTAAACCCAAGTGACGGGTAGGTTCAATTCGTACATATTTTAGCCACCTCGTAAAATATGTACAAATTGCCGTGAACATCATGTGTGAAAATCGTGAGGTTTTGAGGTCAAAGCTTGTGACATTTTCACATATTTGAAAAAATAAAGTCCATCAAGTACTCCGGCAGGTTTGAATCTGAACTGGGCTGTTATCTTGGTATCCTGATGGGTGAGGTTTTACAAATGCAAATGCATTCAAAAAGGCTCTTGTTTTTGACAGCCAACTCAGTTGGTCTTTAAACTCATGGCTTTGTGGATACCTCAAAGTATAGACAAAACAAAAAGAATATCTGTAATTACATCTGTGAGGCCTCTAGTTCTCTATTTTACGAGACATCTGTGCGACAGAAACCCTATCTGATTTAAAACAGGAAGTGGGCATGGTCTGTTTTCAAATGAACAGCCATTCATTATTTACAAGCTGCCTAACGTACAGCACAGGAAAACGAGACTTCAGTAAACAAAGGCTTCGGTAAGAGCAGACAATGTGTGTTTACTTCTGAAAAAAATGCATGTAAAACACATAAAACATTTAATTTATATATAATAGCTTATATATACTTTTTTTTTTGCATTTAAACAAGTTTGAAGTTTATCTTTAAGTGTCTTTATAGTGTTTTCAATTCATGCTGGTGCTTTAGAGCTTCTTTTAAATCAATCCTTTCAATTCTTATTTATTTAATTAAAACTTGCTCTTGTTTTGAGTACATTTAGTTTTTCAAGTTTCGAAATTGGCTGTGGTTTTCCTGCTGTCTCTGCCTGATCTGCTGTGGTCTTGCATATTCTGACATGTCAGCTCTTTATAAACTATAAGGGTTTCCTGTGTGCCAACAGTGCATCCTTGAATTGTCTTTTAAACTTCCTTTGGCGATTTACTACAGGAAAATGGTATAGAAACTCCTCTATAGGTTTGCATAATGTACCGAACAGACCTGAAAACATGAAGCCAGTCTGAAGTGTTGTTGTGAATTTCGTGTTCACTCGAGTTTGTGATGGTGTTTGCTTTCTTAAGGTCGACACCATGAAGATCGCATCTTTCAACATCAGACGTATGGGTCCAAGCAAGCTGTCAGACAAAAACATAGTAAAATATCTCATTAAGGTGAGTTTATAAACTGACTGTTTAAGAAAATCACACAGTAAAATCTAGAAGTATTTTTAAATTAAACCACTCTTTCCTAGATCTTCTCTCGGTACAGTATAATCATTCTTCTTGAGGTGGTGGACAAATCGGGCAAATCTATAGCCAAATTTCTGGATGAGCTCAACAGCACGGGGTCTGTATAAACCTTCAGAGATTCTCTTCACCACCTGTAGCTCAAAAATCTTAAACTCAAACCCACATTTCACTTTTTCTCCTACAGAGCTAATAAGAAACGTCCCTTTACTATGGTGGGAAGCTCCAGGCTGGGACGGACTCTTTATAAGGAACAGTTTGTCTGTTTCTACAGGTACAGCATTTAGGAAATTGGTGCAAATTATGTTATAAATTGGAGCAAAAAGCATCTGGTCTTTCTTTTTCCTTAATGATATTAGCACTGAAAAAACAAGCAAATATTTTTTTGCTCTTTTCTAATAGAAAAAATGAGGCCGAACTGGTCGACACGTACCAGTATGAAGACAATCAAGTGGGTGACGAGGACGCTTTCTCTCGGGAGCCCTTCATCTTGCGTTTCCGCTGTAAACAAACAGGTAACCAGCCTCTGTTAAACCTTGGACCAGTACATTAAAGTCAGTGATAACATGACTTCACAAAAAATGAAAAGCCTGTGTTTATTTACTCACCCTCACGTTGTCCTGTATTCTTCTGTTCAATGAGATTGAATTGGATTTCAACATTATAATGAACATCATCAAAAAAGTAGTGGTCTATGCAACTTATTTGAGAAACAGACTAAAACTGCAGTCATTATGCAGCTGCTAATTGTAATTTTATGTTCCTACATGTACATAAATGTTTCAGCAGGTTGACCACATGAGCTTAAAGAAATAGTACACCTAAAAATTTAAATCCTGTTATCATTTACTCACCCTCAAGTAGTTCCGAACCTGTATGCATTTCTTTGTTCTTCCGAACACAAAGGAAGATATTTTGAAGAAAGTTTGTAAGCAGGCTGTTTTTGGTCACCATTGACTTCAATGGTGACTCAAAATAGCCTGGTTACAAACTTTCTTCAACATATCTTAAATAAAGACAGAATTTTTATTTTTATTTTGGGGTGAACTACTCCTTTAATTAAAGTCATTTTTGTTTCTTTTTAAGTGCTAAAAGATTTGGTGTTGATCCCTGTTCACACAAAGCCCAAGGACTCACAGAAGGAACTAGATGAACTATACGATGTCTTTCTGGATGTCAGAGATAAATGGGAAACGGATGTGAGTTTACCCCTATGCAACCACAACACATTCCAGAGGAAATCTATACATCTGTTTGTTTTGGCTAAACTGTCACATTAGTTTATCCATAGCATAGATAAAAGAAATTCTTGCCCAGCTAAAATACACAACTGCACTGCAAAAAAAAATAAAAAATACTACACAAGTAAAAATTATTGTCTTGTTTTCAGAAAAAAAAGTCAAAATGAAGTGACTTTTCGCTTAGAACAAGATAAATAATCTGAAAAGAAGATTATTTTGCCTCAAGTAAAAAAAAAATGTACACGTTTTTTCTGAAAACAAGAGAAATCCTTCTTGATTTTTTTAGATATTTTGTCTGAAATCAAGACAAAAAATGTAGGCTAGAAATTCATTTTTTGCAGTGTGAGCTCTAGTTTGGACAAACATTGATTAGAGTTTGAGAGAAACCTCAACTGTCTTGCAGAACGTCATGATCCTTGGAGACTTCAACGCGGACGGCGCCTACGTCTCCAAGAAGAAGATGAAGTCCATCAGGATCCGCACCGACCCTGATTTCCACTGGCTGATTGGGGACGATGTGGACACCACAGTTATCCAGTCCAACGACCACACTTACGACAGGTGAGGAGAAGAAATATACATCCACTCACCTTTCATCTGCTGCCCAATCCAACAACAGCAAACAGAGTCCCAATTGATTTCTGCACTACTTCCAGCACTACAAATGGATTCAGATCTTCCACTTTGATGTGTTCATGGTAGACAGCCTCAAAACGTTGAGGCATGGTGCAATGCGGCAAAACTCGCACACAGTGTGGACACAACCAAGTCTCACAACCAATTCGTACGTATTCGTACGAGGTGGCAAATTAGTCTAAACCCCAGTGACGGGTAGGTTTAGGGGTGGTGTCAAGTGTAGGTCATTAGTACAAATTCATACGAACTGGCTCATAAATACATACGATTTGGCAAAAATTGCATAAACTCTTACTTGTACGAATTAGCCACCTCGTAAAATATGTACGAATTGCTGTGAGACTGGGCTGGTAGACAGGGTGTAGGCACCATATTGTGAAGGACAGTCTTACAGGGCCAGATTTACTGACAGCTCGCACAGTCAGGATAAACATTAGCGACGTAAAAGGCTGACCTAACACTACATTCATGCCATCGGGTAATTACCGTAATTCTGAGATGACAACACATCATATTTTACTCATGGCTTTCAATTTTGTCGAATGCAAAGGTAGCACTAAGAAGCGCCAGAATTAACCTGACGGCGGTAACGTGGTACATCTGTCACTGGTCCAAGTCATATTTCTCAGAACATGAATTATGAATTCAGGAGCATGTGAGGGCTTTGGCGTTGAAATAGTTGCCGTAGAACTGAATAATTTATATAGAGTAAACTGCTACGTGTTGTCATCTCGGAATTACGACATGACACGAAGGCAGCTTTAATTTCCCTTTCCAGACACAAAATATATAGGAAGAAAGTATTTTAAAGATAGTTCATCCCCAAAAATTCTTTCATTTATTACTCACCCTAATGTTGTTCTAAACACGTAAGACTTTCATGAATCTTCAGAACACAAATTAAGACAATTTTGATGAAATCTGAGAGCTTTCTGACCCTCCATAGACATCAAGGACATTCAAAGAAAACAAAAATACTACTCTTTTCAAAATTTTTTTATTTTCTGGTCAGTCTCAGCACAAGCAGCTTCATAAAATTAAGGTTAAACCACCAATATCACATAAACTATTTTAACAATGTCCTTACTTGCTTTCTGCACCTGTTCCCTTGCTATATATGCAGGGTCAGAAAGCTCTCACATTTAATCAAAAATATCAAAAGGTTGTGTTCTGAAAATGAACAGCGATCTTACAGTTTTAGAACAACATATGGGTTGTTATGAGTAATTAATGGTAGAATCAAAATTCTTTGATGAACTATTCCTTTAAATAATAACACCTTAGAAAAGGTAACACTTGTTAACTATTAACTATGACTTTTCCCTCAAATTTGCTGCTTATTAATGGCAAGGTAGTTATGTATGTACAACAATATCATGTACAATAAGGCTTTGATATGTGCTTAATTAGTACTAATAAATGGCTAATATTCTAGTTATATGCATACTAATAAGCAACTAATAGGTGTAACCGTAAAGTAAAGTGTTACCAAATAAATTATGCAAGCTTATTTTTTTATTTACTTAAGTTGTAAGTAGTAGGCCTATGTCTGTCACTTGTTTTGTCACTATTTTACACCCCAAAAAAGCATGTCTTAACCCATTTGAGTGCCTCTTGGTAGATGGCGTTGGTCATTCTGGAAATGCGCTGCTGTGTCTGTGTTTTATGGTATTGCACTCTCACGCTAATTTGCCGTGTTTAGTAAATCTGGCCTATACAGTGTGTACAATGGCATGCATTGTATAAAGTTCCCAGATCGCAGAATTTTCCCAATTTTCAAATCCTTTTAATGACTTTTTTTGTCCATTTCTTTTTCGAAAAGACATTCTGTCAGCTGGACAATTGAGATGTTGTTAAATAACAGTACAATCCATTGAACGTGCTGGATTTCTGTCCCTCACAGCGTCTTTTCCATTCCTGTCATCATGGTGCTAACCCTGACTAAAGTTATATTTTCTGTTGTCATAAGTAGCGCAATAGTCTGGAGTATGTTGGAAATAGAACAGGGCATCAGTTTTCTGTCGAGGACTCATTTGGTGTAGACAGAATCAATGATTATATTAAGTTCTATGGACTTCTGTCGAATCGCGTCATGCACTGTTTTAGACTGTGAATGTGAGATTTTTACAACTGCATTTTGGGGACTTGCAAGCACAAACTTTAAACAGGTGCAAAAGTGCAACATATGTGAAAATGGTGAAGTCATGCATATGTGTATTATTATTATCTTCAGTCTATAGAAATATGTGTACTGGTGCATAGTGCTACTTTACAAAGCAACATCGCCAACTATTGGCCTGGCATGCATACTGCTGCATTTTTTGTTGTTGTTTTTGTGGATCCGTGTGAATGTTGTGCACGAAAATCTTTAAAGAATACAAAGTAAACTTTTTTCCGTTTTAGTACATTGTTGTTATGTAAATACACCCTAAAAGTACAGGTCAGTCTGCCAAGCTTTGGGAAATATTGATGCCTAATATTTTTTTCCTAGGATTGTGGTGTATAAGGAGGACATGGTAGACGCTATTGTGCCAAAATCTGCAAAACCGTTCAACTTCCAGGAAGCCTACAAACTTTCAGATGAAGCTGTGAGTATATTAATTACATATGTCTCTTTTTTTAATAAATGTGAGGTTTCCATACAGACTGGAAAATAATATATTAATATGATTAATCTACGGCAGGCCCTGGAAATCAGTGATCATTACCCGGTGGAGGTGAGTCTGAAGAAGTCATCTGCGGCAAAGACCAGCAACAAAACCAAAACACAGAAGCGCAAAGCATGATGGGATGCCAATGCACACTGCGTGGGATCTTAACTTCACTCCACTGAAGAAGAAATGTTACCTCTTCATAAAACAAATCACGCATTAACAATAATTTAAAAGCAGTTATCTTTTCATGCTAATTTAGTTTTAATATAGTTTACATGCTTAAATGTTTGAAATGACTAAAATCTCAAAATAAACGTTTAATTTTTATTTATTTCATGTCATTTTCCCAACAAGCTTATTATTTCATGCCTAAAGCGTTAATAAATGTGTTAGTTTGCACAGCTGAATAGATCCATTAAATGGTAGCAAATTAATTTTAAAAGCAGTTTTAACAAAGGAGCTACTGAACTGGAGAAACGATGAACTGGCAGGCAAACAAGCGAAATAAATGCCAAACCACTGCTACTGAGTAGAAATCATGCCTCAAGCACCTTTAGCAAACTCAAAATTTAGCTTGTGGCAACAAGCACGACAAGTCAGTTAACATAGATTTCAGCTTCTGCATTACCAAGATCAATTACAGCAGTCCACTTACCTTCAAGGAATCAAGCAACCTTCATTAGCAAGAAAGCATTCATAAATGAGATTAAATGTGCAAGATGTCTTGAAGATGAAATAGAACAATTAGGTAACAATGACTGTTTGTACCACTGTTTTTGTTGACTGTATCACAAGTAGTCATAAAGTAGTCTGTAGATGTGTGAAGTCCATCTCAGCAGTTCCACGTAGATCACCAGTGACAGGAAAGGCAAAAATGCCACAGTTTCTTCTTTCCTTCCTGACATGTAGTACTGTTGTTTGCGGGACTGATTTCGAAAAGAGCCCTTGAAAAATCTGCAAGCCGGGTGTTTGGACACGTCTGAAGATTGGCTGAGTCGGCTGAATCGTGAAGATGCAAGGAAAGATAAAACACAAAAGAGAAAACGAACATTAACTTGCATCTCTCTTTCTTGTTAATAAAGATAGTAAAATTGTTAGTAAACTCACCGATTTAGAAGGGGATCAAGTCCAACGATGAACATCTCTTCACCAACTTTCCCTACCCTTTCATTTATCAAAGAATAAACAGCGATGGGGAAATTTAAGCAAGAGTGCGCTCTATTTCTAAGTCTAAGACTGAGCATAATCTAAGAATAATGTTGCAAAAATTAAATGGCTCAGTTAGGAGATTAAAGATCTAATATTGCATAAATAATGCAGCAATATTTAGCGCGAAATACACTATTACGAGAAGCAGCATGATTAAAAATGTTAGACATTGCTTCTAAATTAAGATATGCATGAAAACAGGTACACACATGAATAAGTAGTGATAAGAATAAAAATAAAAAGTCTTCTACATTTGATTTCATTTAACGGACTTGGTTTGTTAGCGATTTCATTACTGAATCTTTTAGTAATTGATTAAATTGATTCTAACTACGTTTGGTGCATTTTATGAAATATTTACACGTTTATTTTAGTATCACAAGTGTTTATTTCGCGTATAAACAGTAACAGATCCCAATTCGCTAGTTGTGCTGTACTTTATGTTTGATGTTGCAAATCGACTGTGTGTTATTCTGCTCTCATTTTCCTCTCTTATCACATTCGATTTGCATTACTATGCTACTTTCACCCTCCAGTTCTGAGTATTGTTTTTCACGTCTCGTCTATGAGTTTTGGATAGTGATCCTAGTGCACACTAGACTCAAAATCCAAGCACTTTAATCTGCCTCATTCTCGCTGCTGCTATCTGGGTAATGCCAGCTCGTGAAACAGTCACGCTTGGGAACGAAGCAAAGCGCCACATCACAAGTCACACACATGACTGGAGTTTTGTTGTGGCAATTTTTGCACTTTCGCCTTCCAATGCTGCTGTCCCCGCTGATGTACTTGGGCAAATGGGAGTAAGGGGTGAGAGTCGGGCGTATTTGTGCAGGGCGGGACGCAGATCCTGTTCCTGCGAGCTCGGTAACAAGCGCCTCCCGAAAGGCTTTCTGGGTCAGAGGCTTCTGGTTGTTCATTTTGGCCATCTGCTTGTGCAAAATGAAGGCATTGACTACAGCGATGTCCACGAAGTGGTAAAAAAAGGACCGATACCACCTTCTTGTTTTATGTAAAACTGTGTAAAATGAAATGAGTGCGTCAGACAGATCCACTCCTCCCATGTGCCTGGAATGAATAAAAAATTCATTATAAGGTGCGGAACATAAAAGGTACAATATGAAATCTACACTGTAAAAAATTACTGTAAAAAACTGCTACGACAAAAACCTGTTAAATGGTTAATGGTAAGTTCCTGTAAAATTTTGAGAAAAAACGTAAACTGACATTCCCAGAATTCCCTGCATTGCATTTCAAATTTTGTTTTAATTTGATGTTTTTTTAAATAACTATGTTTCTTCTTTTTATTATCAGTTGTGTTTATTAGGGTTGTATGTTACATCTTATGTTGTGAAATTAATGTTTATTGCATATTTCAGTTGAATGAGTCTCATCATGTTGGTGTTTAGTGTTTGTGTGAATGACACTTGAGTCTGCTTGTGATGGGCTTTGGTTCTTCATGTGACTTTCTCATCACCACCTGCATTTGGTGCTTATCAGTGTATTTCAAAGCTACAAAACAGATTTCAGTACTTTAATAGGTTGGTATATTAACATTATGTCACTTAATGAAATTACGGTATTTAACTGTAAATTTACGTTAAAACAGTAAAACCTAAAATGTTGCTACTGTATTTTTACGGTCAAATTCCAGCAACCACAGTTCCCGTTTTTTTACCGTAAATTTTACAGAATTTTTATTAATACAGTGTACGTACTTGTTGTAGTCCAGCACTGCGGCTGGAACGGGGAAATCCTGAATGGCCCAAACTCCACCGGCTCCTTTCACGTTCCTCTTAATGGAGTCCCCATTATAGGCTTTATGAAAGGTGGAGCACATCAGCACGTCCCTCTTGTCCTTCCACTCAACAAACAGCAGATCGTCTTCCCTAAACCAGCGGATATTTCCGCGAGGAGCTTGCGTCTTTGAGTGGCCAATGCGGTTCGCGCGAACAGTGCCACAAGCCCAGATCTTTTTCTGAAGCAGATCTCTGAAGAGCTTGGGACTGGTGTAAAAGTTGTCAACAAACAGCTTGTAGCCGCTTCCCAACAACCTTTCATTTGCCAGAATCATGACAGAATCGTAACTAACGCCTTTGCTCTCCTCTGAATTGGCCTTGCCTTCATAAATGAAGAAGTCCCATGTGTAGCCACAGATGGAATCTGCCAGCACAAAAAGTTTGTACCCCCATTTCGTGGGTTTGTTCTTCATGTATTGTTTGAGTCCATTTTTAGCCTTCGATGCCACCATTCGTTCATCAATGGATATGTTCTGAAAGGGATGGAAAGAGGCTCTGCAGGCATCTCTAATGTCCTGGTAGAGCGGTTTGATCTTACACAGGCGGTCATATTCAGGTGTTCCCCTCTTCTTGTCATTTTCTGCATCCACTTTGGGATCACTAATATGGAGAGCTTTACTGATTGCCATAAACTTCCTGCTAGACATGATTTGAGAAGGATAGGGAAGATTATATATTGCAGACTTCCTCCAATAGTCTGTCAGCTTGAAGCATTTCAGCAAACCCATGTAAATCACCAGTGCCAGGAAGGACTTCAGATCTTTAATTGAAATGTCCTCCCATGGCTTCTTTGCTCCTTCCTGACGCATGGCACCGTATGCATTCGAGTTTGCTAAAATCGTCCGCAGGACTGATTTTGAAAAGAACAACTCAAAATACTGTAAAGGACTGCATGATACGCTGGAGACCAGCTGTGGGCCGGGTGTTTCTCTAGGTCTGAATACTGGCTGTGTCGGCTCAACATCAGGCTCATCTGCACTTTTCCATTTATTTTCTGAGATGCTTAAGGAAAACGGTAGGGATCGACTCACGCTGCTTCTCCTAGCTTTGCTTTTGCCACTTTGCACAGAGGCAGGCGAACCAGATCTGCAAGACTTTGCTGGAGATGGTGATACAGAAGACAGTCCGGATCTCTTCTTCTTTTGTGGAGTGACCTCTGGATACCAGTCATCATCAGAGGCATCTGTAAACCTGTTGCATGAGGCAAATAAATAAATAAATAAATTACAGATTAAAAAATCAAACATAAATTGCCCTATGCAATAAAATTAAAAACAGCTTTTGTTTGTTTACATGCCTATATGTATTTCACTTATAAATCAATTGAAGCTTTTGTATATTTTCTAAGTGTGCGTTACAGCTCACAGCACCCAGAATCGAGTTAAAAGCATGATGGCTTTATGAGCATGCGCGGTTATACCAAAGAAAGGTAGCGATAAAATTACACTAAAACGGCCAGCCTACTCTGTTCATTTAAAACGCTAGGGCGGCACTTAATAATAATACATTGCATTTCAGACTGACACACCCGTCTCTTATCGACCCGATGCGCATTACACTCAGGTTACAACATCCTTTACGTTTTCAACTCGATGATTCCTTTTATCCCTCGATTTGCTGTTTTCCCCCATCTGCTCATTTAATTTGTTACATGGAATAAAGAGCATTTAACAACTGAGCGAAAATGAATAAAGGGTAAATTAGAATGCTTTGCGCTTTGTGCATGTTTTTTTTTTCTTCTTCTCTTTTTTTTAATATGCTATAATATCAACAATTCAATATTAAACTTATATACAAAAGTAGACAGTGTTCCAGAACAAGAAGTGGTTAGATTCACAATGACGTAGCTAATAGAGACCAAAGTCCACTTTCAAGCACGGGCTCAACTCCAATTTTATTTTTATAGCACCTTTTCACATTGATACTGTGTGAATGAAAACACTCGATTACTTTCACTCTGTTGGATCAACTGACAAGTGAATATTTCTTGTTAGAATTAGTGAATAGGCTACTGCCAAGTGCCGCCCAGGTTCATTCATTCATTACGTGATTTGAATTGATTATGAACGAAATAGAGTAGGTTACATTAATACTAAAATATATAAAATAAACCAAAATAAACGGGTAAATGAATTTTTAATTAGATCATTCATTCGTGATTTTGCTATTTTGGCATGCATGTTTTCGTGTGACAAATAAAAATGTTTTAAAATGTGTTATCAACTTACTCATCCAGAAGCGTTTCGAGATCATCGATGGACATATTTTCTACTACAGAGTCCCTAGAAGCCACACTCTCATTGTCAGATAAATAATCCCCTTCTTTCATCTTGTCGTGTTCTTCATCACTGCTCAAACACTCATCCGAGCTGTCCATGACGCTATCGTCCATCTCCTTACTACACGCATCCATCGTTAAATGCAGCGCTGCACAGGCTCGCAGATAAGCGCTCGCTCCAGCACATTGAGCTCAAACACCATGCGAAGACGTCTTGCAGAATGCAATGACCGCACTGTTACCGCATTTTCATTCGCTATTGTTCTCGTCTGTCAAGCTTTCCCATCCAGTCATTGGCCAGATCCGCCAAAACACACCAGGTATCCCATAGAGCGGGCGGTTTATGATTCTGATTGGATGCTTTGAAATCAAGCGCTTAGATTTTATAGAGCCCGAAGGCACTTTTGCAATCCATTTTTGAAGGAACATGTCCAAAGATGAATAGCAAAATCGTTGTGGGGAAGTTTTCACTTTGGAAAAAAATTAATTAATAAAATCTTATATGGAGAAAAGTGTAGGACACCCCCTTCTAATAAACAGATTTGACAACTTTAGTCATTTGCATGAGTCTAAAACGTAATGTTTAAGCATATAACAATATGCTTGTAATGTTATAGCAACAATTTGGATAGGACCATTTTCCATTTTAACATAACAATGCCTCTGTGCATAAGGCACGTTTAAAAAACAATAAAAATAAATGATTTATTTAGCCAGCAAGAACTTGACTGGAAAGCCAAGTGCTAAGCCTAGCTGAATACCTCTTTACAGACCTTAATCCAAAAACTCATCAAACACCAATGACTTGTAAAGAAGTATTGAACATGTCAGTAAATGTATAGATGCTGTTGACATGAAATTTTCACCAGATGTTGATAACAACCAAAGTAATCCATGCATACTAATAAAACACAACAAATAAGTTCAGAAATGAAGTTGTGTGTAATAAAATGGAACGGCACAGGGAAAAAGTATTGCGCTGCTGAAATGTATTTAACACTTTGTACAAAAGACTTTGTTGGTTTACGACAGCTTCAAGACGTCTCATGTATGAATACTGTATGCATTGCTCAGATTTTGGCCTGTTCTTCCACAGAAGGCCTCTTCTATGAACTCTGATCTTCAGTTGTTATTTTCTATTGGATTTAAGCAGGGACGAATTTAGTGAATTTTGGGCCTTAGGCAAATATAGGAAAGGGGCCCTATATTTACTTAGATCAACCTTGAGGTTCCTTTTTTGTTGTGATAGTTGCTGCTGCACAATGGTTCCCTATAATTATGTCCAGTGTTTCTACATTTTTCTTATTATTATGGGATTCTTTCATTAACATTTATTCAATTAGCAGACACTTTTATTCTTTCATGTTGTAGACCACGAAATAGCAATATATTTACAGTTGAGATGCAAGACGTAGTCAGAAGTATAAATTATTATTATATTTAATGACACAAACCTGATTAGGCAACATTTTCGCTCCTCTGTGTCCACACACTGTATTGTGATCTACCTGTATCTACATTCCAAGATGTTAACCCGCACAAAAATTCTGATTTATAATCGAGTCGTCGTCTGATAAAATAAAACAGACTATAAGATAATGACAATAGCTGTGCTTGCATGTAAAATTAGGCCACGTTTACACTAGTGCGTTTCGTTTTAAAACGGCATTTGAAAATGATCCTCGTTTACACTGCCGTTAAACCTACCCCAGAGTTTTCAAACAGGGTCTGCAGCATTTTCAAAAGTGTCCGTTTTCTAGGGTGGAAAACACCGGATTAGTGTGAAAAGGCCTCAGAGAAGCAACATATCTGTGTTTTAACTGAAGAGGCAGCTCCTTTCAGCCGTTCGCTGAATGAAGCAGACGCAGAGAGGAAGAGAGAGGTGCGCAGCGGAAAGATGGAGAGACCTCGTGCTCGTGTGGCAGTCAGCTTCAGATGCAGAATATTTTCGTTTGCCACAAGCAGGAGACACAAGAACCACGTTCAACGCAGACACGCAGATGGTTGTCGTGGTAATAAACGCCGTAAATAGCAACCGTTCACGTGTCCGCGATTAATGTGCATCTCGTGTATGAAGAGCATTGTGGGGGCCCCTTGGCTTTTGGGGACCCAAGGCAGTCGCCTACCTTTGCCTAATGGGTAGGTCCGCCCCTGGATTCAAGGCAGGAGATTGGCTGGGCCTTACTAGCAACTTAACTTTCTTTCTCTGAAACCATTTCAGAGATGGAAATACACATTTCATGTTTTCATCTTTATTGGCAGTTTTGGAAGTGCATTTTTCTGTCCTAAAGAAGGGGGTGTTCTAATACCTTTGTCTACATACTTTATACAAGTCATAAGTGTTTGGCGATTAGTTTATGGCTTAAATATGCTTAAACATTATTTAAATATCAAAATTAGACTCTAAAAGAGCACTTTAAGGGCTCTTAAGTTTTGATTTTGATTTGGGAGTGTACTGGAACATGCTCTCATGCTTGGCGGTTCAAAAAAACACATTATTTTCACATAATTTACATTATTACAACACCTTTCTCCCCAGCCTGGCACAGACGGCTCTATTAGTTCTGGGTTTGACGAAGGCCTGCCTTTCGAGGAACAAAATGTGTTGTACACAAAACAGCGCTGCGCTCACAAACACTGCTTTATCAGGCATTACGTAAGATGAAAAGTTACATTTTCTAAAGACAATATAGGTTTCCTTTAGAAATGCGGTGATATGAATCTCTCTAATGTTCGCTCACTGGAAAATAAACTGGACTCATTTCAACTCAGTCGCTCTACGCTGCACGAGGCAATAGATTGTTGTGTGTTTGTTTTCACTGAAACATGGCTAAACAACAACCTTCCCAACTCCGCCATTCAGATGCACGGGCTAACCTGCTACCAAGCGGACAGAGATACAGCACTCTCTGGTAAGACTCGCGGGGGAGGACTGTGTGTCTATGTCAACAAGGGATGGTGTAACATTGTTGTGGTAGTGACAAAACACTGTTCGT
>JAUCMR010000056.1:1959530-1971388 GCA_032357425.1 Enteromius argenteus
GTGGTGCAAACAACCTGTCCCTCAATGTGAGTAAGACAAAGGAGGTTGTGATGGACTTCAGGAGGAACTCTGTTGACTAGTGTCGTCTAGTGTATTTAGGTTCATATTTATGTTTATTTATGTAGCACCGTGGTCCTGCGAGACACTTCATTTCATTCCACTGTATGTCCACACATGTAGTGGAATGACAATAAAGCTCGACTTGACTTGACTTGATATAAAAACACCTGGGTTTCGATTTTGAAACATGCATTCGAATTTCTGTAGGTGGGAATTATTTTAATGATATCCTAATGGGACGCTTTGTGACATCACAAATACCGTAAAAAACAATGCTGTAGTCCAAACAAGCCGTTTGTCGTAGTTCTTCAAAAGGGATTTTTAAAGAAATGAATTATCTCCCTTTGGAGTGTACTTCGAGACTTTTTTATGCCCAAACATACACACTGACTAAAATTCAAAAAAGTGAAAAAAGCATAACAGGACGTCTTTAATAATAAATCTATTTAATGTTATGCAACAATTTACAAACAGCTCATACATAATATATTTTTACTCTTTTAGAATGCCAATATAAAATGTGTTGTCAATGTATACACAGTAAGTCTAAAATTAAGCACATTTCCATCATCAGGGTACATAGCTCAGAATCTGGCAGGTATCAGTACCAATAGCATTTTTATTAGAACATGTTTTGGTACAATTATAAACCATTCCACAATGATTAGCTAAAGGTGCTCAGAACATGAGAACCTCAACGTTCGATTAGTCACTCACGACTAGCCCCATATATTCTAATCCTGATTTTGCAGCACCACAACGGACGAAGAGTCCATAAATTTGTCTGGTTCTGCAGTGGTAAACCATTTAAACTGATGGTGCAAAAGCCCTGAAAATACAGTTCCAGTGTGGTTCCATGGGAGAATTTCTCATATATTTACTTGCAATGGGAATATTCAAAAAGTTACCACTAGAAGCTAAAATGCCTTTAAGATATTTCCAGTTTATCAATATTTTAAGACTCACGAGCCATTAATCTGTCATCAATGCCTTATTAGTTTTATGTTGCATTTCTTTGTATTTCTGGTGATGTTAATTTTCGAGTTTTGGTTGGTATACTCTGTAAAAAATGACTGTGATTTTAACTAAAAAAAAAAAAACTGTGAAAATGCTGCAGGAATAACCTTTGAATGGTTAACGGTAAATTCCTATAAATTGACATTCCCAGAAGACAGTAAAACCAAAAACGTTGTTACCGTATTTTTTACAGTAGAATTCCAGCAACAGAAGTATGCTACAGTGCATTGGACCTCCAGGGTAAGATTTGAGAAACCCTGAGGAGAAGACTGAATTTAAAAAAAGTTACCTGCTTGCTATTTGTAGGCTACTAGTCAAGTCTGAAAGCTGACTGAGATGGCTTGATACCAGGAACACTTAATATAAAACATAAAAAAGAAACTAACATTAATTTGGCAAGCAAAATAGGTCCTTTGTTTTAATAAAGAGATTTTAGAAAAAAAAACAACAACTAATGTAATGACTAAAGATGAGTTAAAAGTTCAGATAGGTCAGAAACAATCCTTTTTTTTGTGCACTTCTTTTATTATTTTGCTAATAAAATACAGCAAAATGCAGTTCTACTTTTAAGAGAAAATAGGGTAACACTTTATTTTACATCGCCCTTGTTACGCATGTTACATGTAGCTATTTACTACTGTAATAACAATTAATTCTGCATAATTGCAAGTTAGCCTGCCAAGCCCTAATCCTAACCATAAATACACCAAAATTAAGCAACGGTAACCATGCATTTAGCCATAGTTATCAGAATGAAATTGTGTAAAAAATATGTTTCTTGTAACTACTCACAATACTTATAAACCTACCACCAGAACTTTAACTTTTCAACATTACAATAATAATTAATTTTTTCCAATTTTTTATTATTTATTTGGGTTTGAAGTTTAATATTGCTTTCACCTGCCTTGGTTTATGAGTTGCATTTGGCAGTTTGAACATGTCTATGATGGAACAGGATTATTATTATAAAAATAATAAAACCACAGACAGACACTTTTGTCAAAATTGGCTTACACAATTTGCCTATTTACATTAAAATAATGTGGAGACCTAGCAGTAGGACTTACCAGGAGGTGGAGCTCTCATCATGTCTGTATCTGCATGACAGCTTGAGGGAAGAACAGCACGGTTTGTCTGGATGGAAATAGATTGGTTTTGCTATCTGAAGTAATTAAAACTACAAAGGCAACACTTATCAAATACAATATTACCAAATGACTTTCTACGAAAAGAAAATGTGGATTTTACGTGGATCTTCTTTGCAGAATGAAATCGTATTTGATAACAGGGGCACATACTTGCATTTAACCAGCTAAATGTTAATATGACCATTTCTGTAATTTAAAACTATATATAACAACACTATTTCAATATCTTCTAGCAAAACGTCTATCACATTTTTCAAACAATGTACATGAAGCAAGCAAAACCAGGTCTTACCAGTAGGTGGAGCTCTCAACGTGTTTCTCATCCTCACAACTGATGGAGAATAAAACAGCATGATTTGGATGCAAATACATGGTTTTTGCTATTTGCAATGCCTGGCATAATGGCAAAAAGGTAGTATTTACTCAGAGCTCTATCAGATGTGACCCTGAATCACAAAAGCAGTAATAAGTAACATGGGTATATTTGTAGCAATAGCCAACAATACACTGTATGGGTCAAAATTACGATTTATGCCAAAAACATTAGGATGTTAAGCAAAGATGTTCCATTAAGACATTTTGTAAATTTCCTGATTTTCAAATATTTGTGTCTTGGGCACATATTGTCCTATCCCAACAAACCATGGAAAGTTTATTTATTCAGCTTAATTTAATAAAATGTACACTTATGATTGGTTTTGTGCTCCAGAGTCACCAATATATTTGGCTATGCAAAGCATCTAAATTAAACAACTTTAAGAGAATGCACACATGAAATGCATGATAATATTACTGCTTTTGTGTGAAATGACTTTACAACAGAGCATGCAGCTAGTATAGGAATGTTGTTGACATGGCCACATTAAACATTTAGATGCAACATGAGCATGGTGAAACAGTAAGAGAGACCTCGAGAGCGAGCGCGTGTTCACTGCCCATCCAGGAGCTCAGATAAAGCAGACAGTGTGTACGTGTGTCCAATCTGAAACAGGTTTTCCCACAATAGGAACTCTCCACCCCATCCTGGTCAGACTTTAAAAGCCCAGCCTCTCTACAGAGAGACACCCGTTTCACTCAGGTCTGCCCACCTGTTCTCATCGGAAACATCAGCTCTTCCCACGGTTTCTCCTGTCTAACTATGAGTCTGCGAAGCAAGCGCATCAGCTCCAGCAGCTCCGTGAGGAGCAGTGGGAAGATGGGAGGCTACGGCTACAGCAGTTTGAGCGGGATCTCCTTGGGAGCATCTGCCCCGAGCTTTAGCACCAGCTCGGCCTATCTGGGGCCTCCCATCGCCAGCGTCTCCGTCAACAAGAGCCTGCTTGCGCCTCTCAACTTGGAGATCGACCCCAACATCCAAATGGTGCGCACTCAGGAGAAGGATCAGATCAAGTCGCTGAACAACCGCTTCGCCACCTTCATCGATAAGGTAAAGTTGTGTTTCTTGCTCACAGAGAACATCCTGTAAACTTCAGCCAAAACGTAAAGGTCTTTGAATGTTAGTGTTGATGGCGATGATAAAGTCTTAATACGATCAACATCCCCAAACCTCTGAGGCAAAGGCGGATTTGGTAGAGTCGCACGAAACCGATAGTTCTGTAGCGTGACCCATTTCTCTGAAGCCTGTAACCTGATAAAAACCAGGTCAGATCTGAGCGAGCCACTGAAGACAGCACTATCCCAGCGAGTATGAAGGAAGCTTTTGTGTGCCGGAGGACAATGCAACCGAATCCCAGGGGCCCGCTGGACTGAAATCGACACTTCGATCGCACTGAAGTACAACCAAGTCACTGTTGTGGGTCGGGGCAGGGCTGGGTCCTCCAGCACGGGTCTCAGGTCGGCTTTTAAAGTGCTTAAAATTAAGGATTTACGAAGAACCCAACTAGGTCAGCCACTACTCTCCGGAGTGTTAGCGTTCAGCTAATGGAGAGTCATGTTGCTCCTTTAATGAATCCATCCTGGCAGGGTGGGCATCAATTAAAGCGTCCAGGTATTCAGGATGTGCAGTGAACTGAAGAAGTCTCAAAGAAGAGCTCCTAAAATGCTGAAATTCCACAGAAGTGTACTCTTTCTTCTTTGTTCTTAAAGAAAGATGAAAGGGATTGCATTAGTCAAACACTTTAGTTAACCTAGCTTATGGTAGATTTACAATTAAGGCGGACAACTTTTACATCAATATTTCAGTATACTTCAGAAAATATGATTACTTTGAGCACAATTCTTTAAATCCTGAGGATTTAACTTTTGCCTCACTTAGCTCGATTCGTATAACATTTCTTATAACATTGAATTAGTACCCAACTATGTAAATTAAAAACATTGATACTGACACTAAATTTTTAATTAAATTAACTGAATAATTATATAAATAATATATGTATTATTAAATATATTACAAATATTTTAAATAAAAAAATTAAAAATACTTAAAAATCCCTTTCAATCCAAATACAATTTTGACAATCGATGACAAAGGCCCAAATTTTTAGTTCTACAGTAGTCAACATTTGAAGTGGATCCAAAAAAGTTGGAAGCCTGTTTCCGCCACTGAATAAAAAAACAAAAAGGTTATTGCCACCATTTTTTCCTCAGAACTGCATGATACAAACTCGCAATTCTGAATTGCGAGATATAAAGTTGCAAATGCGAGTTTATATTGCACAACTCTTTTTTATCTCGTAATTGCAGCTTTATATCTCGCAATTCAGTCTTTTTGAAGATTTTTTGAAGAATCATAAATTAAAAAAAATATTTTTACTCTACAGGTGCGCTTCCTGGAGCAGCAGAATAAAATGCTGGAGACCAAGTTTGAGCTGCTGCAAGGCCAGACCCCGGGCCGGTCCAACGTTGAGCCCATGTTTGAGGCTTACATGGCCAACTTGCGCAGACAGATGGATGTGGTCAACAATGACAGGACCAAGCTGGACGGGGAGCTGAGGAACATGCAGGGACTGGTGGAGGACTTCAAACACAAGTAAAGTATATAGATCTATACTAACACCACTGTTTACTGAGCTCAGAGGCTCTCCTGTATTTCTCTGAGATACCAATTATGGAGCCACACCTGCTAATGATTTTATTCTGACCTTGAACTGACAAAGCTCATTAAATGTGTTTGGGTATCATCAAAACACAAATATCCACTTTGTATTTTCTTTGACTCAGATACGAAGATGAGATCAACAAAAGGAACAACCTGGAGAACGACTTTGTGATTCTGAAAAAGGTGGGATACCTACGTCAGAGGTCAAAAATAGTATTTTTACACATTATGAAACACAAACCAATAGGTATGACCTCACTGTAATGCGGGGTTAGGGCAGGTTACCGAATGAAAAGCTGGACTTTTTTCAGGACCAGGGAAAGTTAAACTTTCACAACACGTCGAATAAAAGCAGCTCAGGAGAGGGAACAATGAAATGTTTGGGAGGGGTAAAGAGCTCCGAGCCTGAAGGGAGTTAAGCCTGAAGGGATCAGATCACCGCTGACAAAAGCCTGGGTGGGGACGCGGCATTATTTATACACTAGAGGAGATCTGTTTTCAATGGCTTACCAACTGAGAGCAGCAAGAAGTCAAAGTTGCATAGTAAAGATCTACAAGATGTAGGTTTTGATGTATCGATATGAGTCTTTTCTGGTGCATGTGGTGGGAGGTTTGTTGTTCAATGCCCAAAGAAGACATACAAGTTATTCAAGGTTGCAACTGAGAAAAGGAAAAATGGAGTACTGTGTGTCCCACAGGACGTAGACTCTGCGTATCTGGTGAAAGCTGATTTGGAGGACAAAGTGGGTGCCCTGACTGATGAGATCAACTTTCTGAGGACCATCTACGATGAGGTAATGCATATGCACAAACCAGCCATAAACCAGCTATTGGTTGGATTAAAATAAAAATATTGCAAGAAACATAGTGTTAACAGTGGTTTCCACACAGCTAAACTACATATAAACTAGGGCTGGACAATATATTGCATGATATATTAATGCGCATCTCATCAGTAAAGCCGGTTCTTTGATTAGCGGTAAATCTCCATCACCTATATATTGTGCGATATATTGCCCAGCCCTAACATAAACTTGCTTCATCTCTCTGGAATAGGAATTGCGTGAGCTGCAGGCCAGCATTAAAGACACGTCTGTCGTTGTGCAAATGGACAACTCCCGAAACCTCAACATGGATCATATCGTGGCCGAAGTCAAGGCTCAGTACGAGGAGATCGCAGCTAAGAGCCGTGAAGAGGCTGAATCCTGGTACAAGTCCAAGGTAGATACGAAATACAAGCCTTTTTGTTTAAAAGATTTGTTGCCAGATCAATTCTTTTTTCGAAGGAAATTCAGTGACATAAAATGACGGGTGGGACCAGCTTATAAAGTCGTTCTAGAAGAAAAAAGAGTTTAAATTTTCTTTCGAAATGAGAAATTGTTCACAATAAAACCCAGAGGTTTACTTGAGGCATTGTTCTTCAGAACTTCATTAACATCTTTCATTTTGGTCTCGTCTTGTTCTGGTCAGTTCGATCAGATGTCCTCCCAAGCCAGTCAGTACAATGACGAACTACGCAACACTAAAGGAGAGATCGCAGACATAAACCGCATGATAAGCCGTCTGCAGAGTGAGATTGAGGTCATTAAGTCACAGGTGAGGATTGTGCTACATTATCCTTTGCTTTAACTTAAACCCACGGTGGTCGCTAACTCTCAAGGCTATGATTGATTTAGCGCGCTAACCTGGAGAACCAGATAGCGGAGGCAGAGGATCGTGGCGAGATGACTGTGAAGGAGGCCAAAGGCCGTATTAAGGACTTGGAGGATGCGCTTCAGAGAGCCAAGCAGGACATGGCCCGCCAGCTCCGCGAGTACCAGGAGCTCATGAATGTCAAGTTGGCACTGGACATCGAGATTGCTACATACAGGAAGCTCCTGGAAGGCGAGGAGGACAGGTAATGCAACAAATCTGACATTAGCACAGTGTATAAGATTGGTGGAATTGAAATGTTAGCATTGATAAATATTGACCGTCTCATTCTTTTCTTACGTCTTACAGAATTGGACAGCAGCCCATTGTGAACATTCAGGCTGTTCCCAACTTCAGTAAGTGTAAATGGACTAATGGGATGTTATTCATTACAACAATGGCCACATTATACATGCACTTCTACATAACATTGCCCATGGCATTGTACAGTACTGTCTTTCCCTCTAGAGAGTGTTCTGGTTTTGTTTGTGATTTAAAGCAATATTAGCAATGGGATATGTGGAGATGCGCTTGAATTTTTTGACTCGTCTTGGTCAAAAGGCTTTTCAAAAGTATTTGCCGCTGGTCCATTCCTTTATGAAACAGCCACTTCCAATCAAATTGTCTATGTCGAAATCCAAACCTGGCTCACAGTTTGTCTGAAAGAGGACCTTCAACCTCACGTTACAAAAGAAAAATGGTTCACAAATCCCATTTCATGTTGAGTTTATTACCAGCATTTTAAAAGGCATATAGTGTGACCTTTATACACAATCTGAAAACTTAATTTTATTGTTCAATCGAATTACTGTTTTTCTTTACAGGCTCCAAAGGGATGAATGGTTTTCAGCAGAACAGCTCTCCATCACCTAAAATCCTGATCAAGACTACTGAAACCAGAAACAACACCAGATTCAGCACTCACTGAAGTGTTAATCATCATAAAAAAATGCTATACTATACCTATAACAGTTAACATTAAATATAGATGTAGTTTTCTTTTATGACTGTCTATAAATCAATGAGAAGAATCTGAAATTAATTTTCTGAAAGAACAAAGACATTGTGTTTCATTGAAATTATTCAATATAAATATACTCACAAATTAAATGACTATAAAATGAATACATGGAATGATTTATTCTACAGAATTTTTATTATAAATACGGCACATGATTGCAATACAATAAATGCTTTTAAAAATGTATTTTTTGTCCCTTCAGTTGCATTTGACTATTCTCTTATAATTTTGGACTAGTGCTGTCAAACGATTCATCGCGAATAATCACATCCAAAATAAACTTTTTTGCTTAAATAAAATGTGTGTGTACTGTCTATATTTAATATTTATATATAAATACATATGCATGTATATATTTAAGAATAAATATGGTATGTGTGTATATTAACAATATGTATATATAATGTAAATTATATTCATATGAATATATACATGCAAATACATGTAAATTATTTCAAAATATGTACTGCATGTGTGTGTATTATATACATAATAAGGTGCAATTAGTCATGATTAATGGTTTGACAGCCCTATTTTGGACACCATGTGTAAACAACATCAGTATATCTTGTATACCTGCAACCTGATACACCATCTCAACAAACAGATCAGATTTCACCACTTGAAAAAATGACAGCGCAGACAGTCCTGAAAAAGAAATCATAAATGTGTGTGGTGTGAACAAAGACCTGAAGTAAGACTAGTTAGTGTCAAGAACACAAACCAGAAGAAATAAAAACGTACCTTGTATAACAAAAGAGAAATTAGAAGGCCAAAGTGAACATGTTCTCATCAGTGCAATTTGAGTATTTCTTCCTGTAAAACCTGTTCAAATGTAACCAAATAATTTAATCTGGCTTCAGGCAAACACAGGACAGTCCATGTGCACTCTGTGACAGTAAAACATGATATGATATGATGATATTCTTCATATTGTCCTCGATGCTCCCTGTTCTCAATCGAACCTTCATAAACTCACACAAACACCAACAACAGCCTTGGGAATAATTTCTGTATTTCAACAGAAACGGTTTCAGTTCCTGCTGTATTCCCAATGAATTTTGAGGAAGACAGGAGCTGTTTATGTCTGAAGGGGTTTTATTCACCGCACCACGGGTAGCGAGGGTTTAACATTACCTTGAATCAGGCGAACCCCAAATTTCATCAAAATTACATCCTGTAGAGCTTTAAGTGATGAAAGGTATCAAGCTGGAACCACAATACACTTACTTTTATTACCTAAAATGCTCCAAATTACTTTACATTTACAAACTCGATTAAGCTTAACTATGATAATAAAGAAAATTATATTTTTTCTTACCAGAAAGCTTCACAATTTCGTAGAAGCAGCTCTCCTTGTCTAAAATATCTTCGTTTCATGTATTTATGGTATTTCACTTGATTTGTTAAAATTGGCGTGTCCAATAGAACGTTATAAAAATTAGCGAGACCGTTAGTTAGACCGTTTATTCGTCGGTTAATGTTTGAATTTGAAAGCGAGCGCGGGAGAGTTCTGTGACGTTCATTCTGAAAAAGCGCGCCGAATTTAGTGTACATAGGAAATTATATTGATTTTTTTTTTTAAAGAAAGATGCTGTAAATTAACCAAAAGTGACGATAAAGACATTAATAATGTTAGAAAAGATTTATATTTCAGATAAATGCTGTTCTTCTGAACTTACTACATAGGCCTAGAGGCAATTCAGAATATTACAATGACTTCTTAACGATCATGTGATATCACAGGAATATATTACATATATAGAAAACAGTTATTTTAAGTAGTCAAAATATTTAAGAATTCTATTTATTTTTTTACTTTGCAAATGCAGGATTGGTGGGCAGAATATACTTATTTAAAAACGTTAAAAATTTTAGTTTTAACAGTAAACACAACACTAGAAATTAGAAAAATTATATTATAGCATTTATTAAATAAAAAATAAAATGTGAGCATGTGCTAAAAGAAAAAAAAAATACTATATCCATCTATCTGCAATAGTTTACTTACAAACACATTTTTCTTCTTCTTAATAACAATAACGATAAACTAAAATGTCCTGTATCTGTCAGATATACTGTTACTAAAAAACATGTAAAATAAAAATGGCAAAGCATACATCTCTAGGGCCCTCTAGTGGTTGTTACATAGACTGACAGTCTACAAGACTAGGGTTACAGTTTAGTGTCAATCCATCTCCAGGCAGCTGTAGATTGATCTTGACTGATTAAACTTCGGTCTGACTGTTTTGCTCCAAATCATCGTCTTTTGAAGAGCAGAAGACTTCTGTCCCATGCTGTGTTACCGAAACTCTGCACCAGCTCCATGCTGCACTGCTTTTCCAAGTGCTCTCTAGCATGCGCCGCCATGTCCCCTCGTATCTCAAGGGTCTTGAAGTGGTCAAAGTCACTTCGCCCAAGTTTGCGTAAGCGGCGCGCAGCGGAGCGGTAACACTTCCACGGCTGCGCCTCCAGCAGCAGGACCTCACAGAGAGACGCCAGTGTGGAGAGGAGAGACCGAAACGCTGTGTCTCCGTGATTCAGATGTACCCACATAGTCACCGCAAAACAGGTGCACAGCTGGAAACGAGGGCAGCCAAACCTGCCCAAATAGGACTCTAGCGCTGTCCGGCTCTCTGCATCATCTGTGATATCCAGGGGGACAAACTGGATATTCTGAGGAAAGGGGTTGGAGTTCTGCGCCCGAAGAATTAAATCCTGGTCCAGGTCAAATCCAAGAAGATACACTTCTCTTTTAGAAAAGTCAATTCCAGGGGCCTCCTCGTGCAATAAATGCTTGTACAGAGCAACAGACAAGTCCTGACAAACAAAGGGAATAATAAACAGTTTGGTGATTAAAAGCACATTTTTATGAGTTAATGTGCCAATTTTTTCGTATAGAAACCAATCAAGTGACAATATATATGTGTGTTTGTGTGCTTATTTAAGCCAAAGAGCCATTTTCAGGCAAAATAATTTACTGCTGAGCATAACTAGAAAAGAAAAATAGGTTTTATACAGATTTTACACCTAATTCTTTAAATTATATGAGTGGTTAAGGATTCAGTAAAATCTAAAAACAGCTTAGATGATGATTTAAATGCTAAATGAGAGGAATATGTCATATTTTACCCCTGAATTACACCCCACGTCCAGTATTAAAACGCGTTCAGAGCCGAGCCCGATGTTTTCCAGAAGTGTTTCTGGTATCAAACTCAGGCGGTTCTCTGGTGGATTGAAGGTGTAATAATTGATGAAGTTTCCATAAAGAGCAGCTCCTGGATCTTCGTTTTCCTCTTCATTCACATGGGCAACCTGAGTCTCCATGTCTGCCCAACAACAAAATAATTCCTGACGGCGCGCGTTGCCATAAAAACTAGTTCCTCATTTAGGATTGTACACATACGTTAAAAAAGCCAGTCATTATAAAGTTAAAAGGAAGATATTAAATCCAGATATGTAGTGAAATATTACCTTTAAGATGATCTAGATTATAAACTCACATAACAATTACGAGAGAAAAACGTATTTACTACATTTGTCCCTTCTGTTGCGCCATACAGTAACTGCGCATGCGCACCATATGCCTGACATTGAGAACAGAACTGCGTTTCCTCATAATCTGAATTGCAATTAAAACAGGTAAGACTCCACATTTGGCATATTTTATGCAAGTTCGGTAAAAATAAACGGCATTTATGTAGAAGAAAGCTGACTGTAGTTTGTTTTCTGACTTTTTGGATGGAAAACAAACGAATTGTGGGTTAGACTATAGAGCTGCGACGCAAACTCATGCTGAGGCAGGGCTCTCAAGTGTCACGCATTGAGCGTGACAGTCACTCATTTCGGTCTATTGTCACGCACTCCCGCCACACAT
>JAUCMR010000056.1:1990197-2000952 GCA_032357425.1 Enteromius argenteus
AAATTCACCTGAATTTTTACATTTTATTCTTACAAACGTGATAAAAATATGCAACCTTTTTTTTTTTCTTGGTATTTACAGTATTTCCTGATTCATGCAGTGATTAAAATAGTTATCCTCTCTGTAAAAAAATCCTTTAATAGGCCAACAATACGAAACGAGAACTTTGAATCTCAAATCTGACAAGTTTCATAAAAATTAACTGCAAGGACATCAAAAAAACTCCCATGGTTGAAATAAAAATGGTTTAAAGCCCCTGCGAGTGTCTAGCTCGTCACATCAACACTATCTGTGGTCCGCAGTCACCGCTGATAAATAAATCAGGAGACACTGCTGATGTCATCCTGACCGACCGCATGCAGACCAACCCCCTCTGGACCAACTAGGCTAATTGGCCTCCTCAGAGGCTCAGCCAGACCCAAGACACGAGGACATAGTGAAACATGACAACGCTCTTCCACGAAACCAAGCAGACCAGCACAACAAAAGAGGCCCAGATCACCCAGAGTCGCTTCAATATGTTCACGAAGGACACCAAACGACCTCCATCTGCCTCGTAAACATGAACGCTCCTCGAGAGATACAGTTTGTTTGAAGAATGAGGTCTGGTGAGACTTGCTTATCCAGAAAACGAAGCTTTAGGTTTCGCTCGAGGTACATCAATCACCTAAACTTTTTTTCTTGTTTAACTGCTTGCCAAGGAAACATTTGCATTTCCAATTAGTTTAACTTAATGAGCCAAAATAGTAAAACTAAATCTCAGTTTCTAGTATGCAATCTGAATAAACTGGACTCCAACGCGTCAAGTAAATCATCTCTTCTTCTGCCGTTAAAAACATTATTAAACAGTAATTTTAAAGGGATAGTTCACCCAAAAACGAAAATTTGATGTTCATCTGCTTAGCCCATAGATATACACACATAGATATAGACGTAGATCCTTACGTATCGCAGCCCACAGAAACAGTCACTAATGAGGAATCTATGTATAGATATCTATGTGACCGCATTACACAGGAATAAATTCAGGTCTGTCCGAGATTATGGTAAAAATGACATAAATACTGTTCAGTTATTTGCACAGACCGATCGTTTCGTGTCTTAACACCTCAGTGTATCAACACGAGCCACTGGGTTTAATTTGGTTTTGTCTGTGTATGTTTTTTATGTGCTTTGGTACCCATTGACTTGCATTATATGACTGACAGGCCGCAACGGTTTGAGTTAAAAAACATTGTTTGTGTCCTACTGAAGAAACAAAGTCACCCACATCTTGGATGCCCTGGAGGTGAACAGATAAACATCCCATTTTCATTTTCGGGTCAGTTATTTCACAGTTATTTCAAACTTTTAAGAAGAAACCTAGCACTTTTGGTGATGGCATGTGTCTAAGGTAGTCCTAGACTAGTTTCAGTTGCTATTTTTAGAGATGTGCCGCAAACCACGCAAGCAAAACTAGTCAGACTTAAATTTTAAACCGTTTCAAAAGAACTGGTGCGACCAGACACATAACCACAAATACCTTTACCTCAACCGGATCTGTAAGAAGCTGTAGTTTCTCTCTTAACAGGTTACTCAAGATGCTTATCATACTACACATCGACCAACTCTAAAGCAGCCAAACCGACCTTGGAGTTGAACTCAAACACCCATTATACATGAATCCAGCCATTATTCAGTAGCATGCTAGATATAGATTCTGCTCGTAACACTAATGGACCCACTTTTTCTCATGAGCGCTGGGTTTAAGATGTCAAACGAGATCCCACCCACCGAACATTCAGCTGAGAAGGCTCTGGAATGTTTCTGCAGTCTATTATTAGTCCTAAATCTAAAATATTAGTTCAAGACGTCGAATGCTCTTCCTGCAGAAAGCCAACAGCAGATAGAGCGACGCTGTTTGGTGTAACTGGTGTTTAATTTGTGTGAAAATTCAAAGCGTACGTATTAACGTGATATTATGACCCAAAATTAAGATTTTGGCATCATTTAGCGCTTCTTACACTTAAAAGGTGTACAGGTAAAAGGTGCTAATAGTGCACTATATTCTAAGTCACGTAATATTACAGTTTAAAGGTGTCACGAGAAACCAAGTTTGCCAAATTTTATAGCTTAAAACACCTTCTTTATTATAAACAAATAATTTAATAGTTTTGAATCCGAAAGGATTCACCTGGGTGCAGTCATTTGCCTAAACTCCGCCTCCAGAGCAAGTAATCAACGAATCATAGGTCATGTTTTCATCATAGGCCCCGCCCACTGGCTTTCAGTCACTAACTCCTGACACTTGATAACGCTTAACGGGTGTGTCACGTCGCGTTACAAGAAATGACCACATATTGATTTTTTTTTTTGGAGTTTGCGAAAAACTTAAATATCAAGAAACATGTTAAAATAATAATAATAAATAATGTCATGATCTCAGTAAAGACCATACAGACCTTCAGAAATCAGTTTTTACTTCGCAAACAAGTCCCTTTGGTATTTTTTTCAGACCCTGACAGAACTGGTACCCATTCACCTTCATAGTATGGAAAAGAGCAGCGTGAACATTGTACCAAACACCTCCTGTCATGTTCCACCTTAAAAAACAGTCTTCAAACACATCAAAGAACATGAGGGTGAGTAATCGATGACAGAAAACAGTAGTGTTTGAGTGCGCTATGCCTTTAAAACCAAGCTTTCCCACACTGACACACATTACCACTCAAGCTAGCTTGAATTCAAGGCATAGCTGAGACATGACACTGCACATGTTTATACAGTACAAGCATCACAGCTCTTCTAAAGGTGTGGTGCTCGTTTCTGAGACTATTTCCAGATATTACAGTGTCAAAATCAACATTAGGTAACTCTATATCATCACACATGTTCATGCACTTCTGGTCAACAAGTAAGTTTCACTAAAAAGCATGCTTTCTTTAAGGGAGAAAAAATACACATAAATAGACTTTAAGCAAAGAAAAACAAACGCAATCCTCTTTTCTCAGTCTAGGCCTTAAGCTGGTCAGCTGACAGATGCATCGGGCTGAAAGTTCATAACCTGAAGGCTTGCAATTCCTCTGAAGTTCATCCAGCCCGAATGGACATCAGAACAGCTTGTTTTCAGACGTTCAGACACGTGCACTCATAGCCTTTAACTTTCAGTATTACTGCATGGGGAAGCATGTGATGCGCGCTTACAACACTGATATTTATACATCATCCACGCAAACTTCTGGATGGCCGAATGAATGCCAGAGGCGTCCAGTCAAACGCAAATCATACCTCTCGAAGACGATCCGCACCGCGAAGATCCCCAAGGCCAGCGGCAGCGCGGAGAGCAAGTGGCCGGCTTTAGGGTACTCCACCCCGGGCGCTGGGTCGGCCAGATCCGCCCAAGTGACATTGTGCGGAAGCCAGAAGCGCTCGTTCCAGAACCAGGCTGAGAGCGCAGCCATGTTAGGAGGAAAACTAGAGATACAGAGAGAAGAGAGGACGTAAAGAAAGAAAATATGCGGGTGGCAAACGATTCACCGCCCCCTTTCTCCCTCTCTCTCTCTCTCCCTCTCCCTCTCTCTTCTTCTGGCGCGTGTGGACGTGTTGAAGGTGTTTCCACACCCGTGATGAGGCGATGCATGAGGAAGTGTGCGCACTACGTAGTCCTCACAACATGTTACGACACACATGCTCGTTAATAATACATAATGTATATGGTAGAGATATTTATTGCTCTGGTGTACGTTTTCGTTGATGTATGTTGGCTGAAGCTATAAGCGCGATGACCGAATCACATCTTTTGAATTGATTTTTTTTCATGGTTTGGGCAAGTGATTCTGAAAAAAAAAAACTAGAAACTGTTAAGCTTCACGTATAATCAACGAACTATTTTGATCTATAATATAGTTATAAGCAGCAGTGTTTAAAGAAATAATTCACTTAAATGAATCAGTTCCTTGAATCGATTCTTTGAACCGCGCCAATGAAGCGATTCGCTAGAATGAATCATGCCTGTCATCGCAGTCATGACAAACCTCGCCGCTTGTTATATGGCGCCCCTTTGTGGACAAACTATAATCAAACAAAATGTATTGATTTGTTTGTATTAGTCAAAGCGCTTAAATAAGTCGATATATCTTAAAATTATTTTATGAATTTAAAATAAAGGGCGCAAAAACAATAAAGTTAACTTAATAAAATTATTATTATTATTTAATTGTATTATTTTAGACTTGAAGCCTAACAGAAAACTGACATAATATTGCTAAAACTTTGACAAATATTCATAACTGTCAAAAATAAAAATACTTAAATAAAGATAGGCTCATTTCAACACTTATAGTTTGTTTATTTTTTATCCAAAGCTACTTACAAATGTAAACAATGGAAGGTGCTATAACAACAGTCTCAGTTTAATGCAGTAAGTGTTTTCCCCCCTTATGGAATACAAAAACAACAAAACAAACAGAAACAGATACAATAGAAAAAAAATGGAACAAACTTAGAGGATTTTTGTATAATATATAAAAAACAAAAGTGCTCAAGTGACAGTTTTTCAAAACAAAGTGCAGTAAACGGTAAACCGTTTGTGCTATAGACCAGTGTTCTTCACCAGAAGCCCTTAACTATCCCAAAACCGTTAAAAAAAGGCACTTATTATAACTACTATGATAATCTTATAATGTTCCTTTTTTGACACTTTTAATAAAGATACTAAACAAATACATGTCTCACATAATTTAAGATATACAAATGATTATATTAGAAAAATGATCTATGCTCAGTACTTCACAATTCCAAATATATAGTAATATTTCCAGTTGCTCAATGGCAAATCAGTATGACCTGCAAAGGATTTTTTAAGCTCCAGCTTTAAGATCCAGCCTTAAGATGGGTGTCATCTGCAATTGTGTGCAGTGGCTAATTCTCATATGCACGCTGTTTTATTAAACTTCACTTTTACTTTTGATGAGAGGGGCAGAGAAACCCGTTTTGTCAGGGCACGGCCCGCAGATGCCCCCTATTTGTGACAGTCCTGTGTTGGAATCCTCTCCGATTATTACAGGTTTCTTTCTCTGTACAAAAACTAAAAAAAAACATGTTCAGTTTTAGCTACAGAAACTAATAAAATCAGATATCACACAAAAATTAAATGCTAATTTTACAAATAAAGGTGTTTATACCATTTGTAGGGATATTCTTTTTGTTTCGCCTGTACAGACAGTAAATCACACAGGAAACCAAAAAAAGAATCACCAGCACAACAGCAACTGTTGCTAACAGACTTGACTCTCGAACTGAAGAGAAGAGACAGTCATTAGTGCAATGAAATCTATCAGACTGATCGATAACAAACAGTACGAGATATCAGCTGCTCTGAGAGAGAACATGTGAAACTGATCCAGTTTGAAGTAGAACAGTATGTAAGTGTTTCATACAATGACATAACTAAAAAAAAACAGTGCTTTGGTACCAAGATGTCAAGATACTAAAATGATAATCACCCGTCACAGAAACACTGAAGCTCACACTGCTGGTGGTGATGTACCAGTCATTGTTGGAGGTGAAATTCAGTGTATAAACTCCAGAATCTGTGTTTGTGGTGTTTGAGATGATCAGAGATCCAGTCTGAATGTTCAGCTTCAGTCTGTCTCTGAATCTCTCTTCACACTGAACATCTTCACAGATCCTTCTCTGATCTCCAGTGATTTCAGCGATGAGAGTGTCATTAAAATACCATGTCAACACATCATTTGTGTTTCTTACTTCAGGAGGGTCTAAAGTCACAGATTCTCCCTCCTTCACTGACATCATTTTTTCAGCAGAAACATCTGAAACGCAAAACAACAGGTCTGCATTTGGCAACTCAGCAAAGTAATAAAGATAATTGGAAATGATAAAAAAATTTGACCAGAAAAAAACTTAATCTGAAACTAATGGCTCATGAGTGGACACAAATGAGCTTAAAACCATTGTTCTAGTACTTTAAATGTCTGAAAGCAACTCTGAATGTTCGTATTATAATAAACATTATCATTATATGATTTGAACATATGACTTTTTAAACATCCGTTTATGACTCACCATGGACAACAACATCAAAACTTTCTCCAGCTTGGCTATTGTTGCCGATGATCTGTAGTTGATAAACTCCATTATCTGAGGTGCTTAGGTTTGTGATGGTCAGAGATCCAGTTTGATGATCCAGCTTCAGTCTGTCTCTGAATCTCTCAGTGCCAATATTACACTGAACATCTGTACAGATCTTACTGACATTCAAGAGGTGAGCGATGAGTGTGTCAGTAAAATACCATTTAGCCCATTGTTGTTGTTTTAGTGTAATATTAGTGTGAAGAGTGACTGAATCTCCCTTCTTCACAAACACTGCCACTTTATCTGTGCCAACATCAGATGCACCTGGAGAAAAATTAAACAGCTAAGAAAAACAAACAACTACAATATTCCATACATTTCACAGACCCTGAGACACCCGACGTATACTATTCCTTCAAAGGAATTCCTTTAACAATTCTCCAGCAAACTATGAATTTGAATGATACAATTTCATGTCTTAATTCAAAATACTTTTTTCACATATTCAGTTTTGCATGTCAGCAGTAGATATCTGAAACTTTATTTGATTTAGAATTTTGCGCGACTGGTCAAGCAGGTTCTACAACAGGTAGCTTAAATACGTCAACTTATTTATTTATTTTGTATTAATTTTTATTTCATTGTATTTATTAGATTTTTTTTTTTATCGTTGACAGGAAAGTTGTTATAAGTGTCTTACCGTGCACAAAGAATACAAACACTGCAAACAAACTAATGATAAACTTATTTTTCAGACCAGCTTCCATAGTTGGACCCTTCATGCATTTCCGGGACTCTTCTTCTTCTTCTTCTTTAGGTTTTATTGGCGGTTGGCAAACAACTTTGAGATGCATTACCGCCATCTACTAGTTAGGAGTGTAGGCGAAGTACACAAGATTGTTCTAAAATCTATATCCTATTGACTAATTTAGATAAATAACATAAAAAAATGTATACAATCGTCATAAGAATTCCTTTTTAAAATATCTATCACTTTAAAATTCATCCCAATTGTTTCCAATTTACCTTCCAATACTCTCCTTTCATTACTATACCTTAAACATTCCATTAAAATATGATTCACTGTTTCTCATTTCCGGGATTCTCTGGACGTGGAAGTTGCCGTAGCTTCTTCTTCTTTTGGTTTTTGGTGGGTTGCGAGCCAACTTTATAACATGTCCCACTGTCTCCTCAGTAAGTATCGCATAAACCTGTATTATGCTTCCCTCTCATTTTTAACGTATGATTTAGATGTGTATGTCCTGTTCGAAGATGTGTGTAGATAACAGGTTCTTTTCTACTTAAATTATGAATTATTTTGCTTCTCTTTATAGTTCTTTGAATCTTGTAATAGTGCCGACCTGTTTGGCATGTGTACAAACTCTTTCTGCTATTTCCTACAGCATGCTTCTGAAATAAGATGTTTTCCTTAAGTGAATTGCTTATGTTGGGTTCATTCATTTTAAGTGATTATTTAGCTATCTTGACTGCCTCCTCAATGCCTTGTAATTCCCACGTGTGCTGGTACCCATAAACCAGATAAATATTCCCATCTGTTGTTAGCTGTGAACCTAATCATTATTTCTGTTAAAATGTATTTTCTAATTGTTTCCAATGATTGTATCAACAAGGCTGCCATTGAATCAGAGCATATTATGACTTTGTCAGGTCTCACTTCATAAACCCACTCTGTTGCCATAAGAATTGCTGTCATTTCAGCAGTATATACTGATGCACCATCTGTAATCCTTCCTGCCTTCTTAACTTTAAACTCTCAAACACAAAATTCAGCTCCATGTTCTTTGAACCATCTGTATATATCTGAAGAAAGGAATAGTGTTTGTTTTTAATATATTCGTTTATGTAATTATGCCAACAGACTCATCCATTTCTTTCCTATGCTTACAGTATGTAATTAAATGTCTACTTCTGGTTGAGCTATTATCCAAAGAGGGATTGGGGAAATTACAATTACTGGGGCAAATTATATTGTTTCTAGACCATTTTCCTTAACCCACTCCTTAATTTTACATGCAAAACCTTTACCCTCTGTATTTAAATTTTCCCAGCAATTATTCAGGACTTCCCTTACGGGATGTTGGTCCCTTTGTCCTTTCAGATTTATCCAGTATGCCATAGCTAGTTTCTTCTTCCTTATAGAAAGTGGCATTTCTGATGTTTCTACCTGTAATGCTGCAATGGTGTAGTTTTGAAAGCTCCTAAAATAAGTCTTAATGCTTGCATGATATCTATTTTCTTTAATATCGTTGATGATGCTGATTCGTACACAATACATCCATAGTCTATGGTTGATCGCATGAGACCATCATAAATGCCCTTTAATGTCTGTTTGTCCACTCCCCAATCTTGTCCTGCTTTTGTTCTCATTAAATGTAAAATTTTACTACATTTCTTTAGTATGTAATCTATATGGTCCTTCCAGGTTAATTTATCATCAAACCACAATTCTACTCAAACTTTGACACTTTCTCTAAAGCAGACCTGTATAACTTAATCTGTTTATACTGTTTAATTTTCTTCCTTGTAAAAATCTGGTAACAATCTTTTAGCTATTGAGAATATATATATATATATATATATATATATATATATATATATACATATTAGCTATATTCTTCCACCACTATATAGTGCTACTAATCACTCTTTTACTGCTATAGCTTTCTTAATATCTGTTTCCAGCTTTATTAGTGCACCTAATGTTGATCTACATTTTCTAAAACCATATTGATAGGGTGCAAACCCCCTTTACTCTCAAGTACATAGTTCAGCCTATTTGCAATTATTTTTTCATCGTCTTATAGGTTTGATGTAAGTGCTATTGGCCTGTAATTCCCTACTATCGATCCATCTTTCCCTGGTTTAGCTATTGGGATTATTATAGCATGTTTCCATGATCTTGGTAGTCTTCCTTCTATCCATATCTTATTATATAGATCCAGTACTGCTTTAAGAATTATTTCATTTGCATATTGAAGCTTAAACAGATTCCATCCTGTCCAGGTGCTGTTCACTTAACTTTACATAATAATCTTTTAAGTTCTCATATTTCAAAGTCAACATCTAGAGATCTTTTTCCTTTAGGTCTTTTATTATAAATGTCTTGGTGTTGGCTCAGAATTTCCTGTCTTTTCTTTTTATAATTGTCATGAAGATTTTCTTTACTATGTGCTTTCTGAAATGTTTTACATTATAATTCTGCCTTTTATTTTTCTGTGATAGCTGTTCTTCCCTCTCTTCATATTACTGGAATATTTCTGATTTTATATATCCCATTCATCTTCTTTAACATGCTCCATACCTGTCCTAATTCAGTTTCCTTCCCTAGAAGCACAGTACTCTCTTCAAAAGCTTTTTTTTTTTGTCTGCTTAATTCTCCTTCTAGACCTTGCTCTTTCCCTCTGATATTCTATGACAGCTACTGATGTTCTTTTCAGCATTTTAAATGCTTTGTTTCTATTTTTGATTGCCTTATTACATTCATCATTCCACCATGGAACGGCTTTCTTCCTCCCATTTCCTTTAGTTTTTGGGATGATCTCTTCTGCTGCTTTGATGAAAATTGAGCATAATTCTTCTGTACATTTAACAATGTCTTCCTCTGTACTGAACCTAATTAATTTTGATTCACAGATTTTATTATATTTTTCCCAATCAGCATCTTCAAATTTCTATATTGTTTATGCTTCTTTGCATTTCTAACTCTACTGTACACATTTTTGGAAAGTGGTCTCTCCCAACTGTTGACTGTTCTAGTACCTCCCATTGACATTTCACTGCTATTGCTGCTGATACAGTTGTTAGGTCTAAGCATGATTTTGTTTGTTCTCTAATGTTAAACCTTGTCCCACTACCATCATTCACGCATGCCATATATATTATTAATTGTGCAAGTGATAATCACGTACAGGTGGTTAGGTGATTAAACAGATATAAATGAGCTTTTCATCTGTGAACATGATTTGTGAAAACGACATCTCTGAATGTTCCACGCTCCATCATTGCGTCATCGACATTCGCCTCTGTTATTGTTTTGGAAATGCGATCTCTAGTGGCGAAAACTTACACATTGTACCTTTAAAACTGGTTTGGTTAATATTTTCTAATTCAATTTTAAATAACAGATATCATATTAATTTTTTTCTGCGACTGTTTAGCAAAATGTTAGACAAGATGACAAGTTGAATAAAAATAGCTAATAGGCTACTTTTTCTCTCTCTGTAACACTTTTTCCTGTTGTGTGGTATATGTTAAACGATTATATCGTGACAAGTCTAAAAATAAGCAATGCAATTTTTGAACATTTTGATTTTCTTTGTCCCAGATAGAAATGGTTAATGGTTTGGGAATGTTTTCAGCGGCTAGTTTTATTTTAGTTCCCAGAATGTTCTGTTAAAAGGGAGCGTAACATTCTCTGAAAACATTCAAAAAATGTTACTGATAACATTGTAAGAACATTATTGTCTAACATTCTTATAAAGCTTCCCATCAGATAAGATGTGGATTTAGTGTAAAATATAAAGCCCACTTTTGCCCAGAAGTCAAATTCTGGCTGAAAAAACAGCATCACCAGCTTCACTTATTACCCAGCAGGCACCAGACGTCAATATGACGTCAAGCTGACGTTGGACCCCAACGTTGGTCCGACGTTGGATTTTGGTT
>JAUCMR010000056.1:2165881-2178327 GCA_032357425.1 Enteromius argenteus
ATGTATCCTACTCTTATTAGGCGGTGTACAGCACTTTGGCTAACCTCGCTGTTTTTTTAAAGTGCTCTATAAATAAAGTTGGATTGGATTGGATTGGATTAGTTTTCTGGAGTAACAGAAATTACATATAATATGTTTGGGATTTGTTTAAATTATTTTTTTTACTTTTATGGACATTTTTACCCTTACAAGGCCATTTTAAAAGTAAATGTAAGCATTATCTTTCATGTTAAATGCTTATAATGAATCAATCAATTTAATTCAAATAGTAAGAGACTAGGGGTGTATCGATTCATAGTCATTTTCCAAATCAAAGTGATCATCACTATCCCTTTGTTATTGGAGACCTCACCTGAGTCATGAGCGTGTCATTATTTAGTCGTTAGGAATGCACTTGTCGAACGCAGCACGATGTGCGTCAGCAGATGTCGCTGTTTTGATGTGATAAATGTATTTGTATTGTTGTTAGCATAAATGCTGCAAATACACATACATTTTACATTTTAAAATGTTTTTATAATATGCTAATATAAAAAGTAATATGTGTAAAACTTTATATATATATATATATATAAAATGAAACTTTTTTAATGAATCTGCTGACGCACACCATGCTGCGTTCGTTCGTTGTCAGGGAACATCCCAGCTGAAGATAATGAGGAAATACATCGCTCCCTTAAACAAAGGGCATTCCAAACGACCAAATAATCTATACGCGAATCATGACACCCCTATAAGACACTATAGGGATGTTACCAATCTAATGATGCCAATAATAGAAAAATTGTCTTTCCGCTGCAAGTAGGGTTGCTACGATACAATCAATTTTGTATCAATTCTGAGATTTTTAGACTGTATCGAGAATTCTAAATGTATAGCCTGTTTATAATTTAAATGACACAGTGAAAGCTTGAACTCTAAATGCACATGCGCAGAAGTCTAACCTGCATCACACAACGTGCACTCTTCTGGGTGCGGTTTGTTTGGTTTTTGCAATATAGGCTACTTCATGTTACATATTCATAATTATTATTCAATCACCTTTTTTCACTATTTCATGCACAAGTAGCCTACAACTATAATTGTCTTAATTTCCAAAACAGAGAGAATGTTCTGTGTCTGAACATTGCAAATATTCCAATTAATAATGAATCATATTATGAATATTACTACATGCTAGAGTAACATGTTTTTAAAGAGATGATTTTAAATGCTTATCGTTAAAAGTGTTAAAAATAGCCAATTTAAACTAATTTATCTTACCCTCAACGAGAAAAGCAAACAGAATGAGCACAGTACAGCATCCCCTCATATTGACTGCTGTTCCTCTTATAAATATAACAATAGTTGGTGTAGAGCTTGTTAGTCAGTCTTTCGCTCTTCTGTATTGGAGTCTGTGGTTTCTTTTTCTGTCTCAGCGTGAAAACACCCCGCCCTCAATGCGTCATTTCACTTCAGCAGGCTAATTTCTGACATTCATAGTAGAGATATAACATTTGAAAAAGTCAGATATTTAAAAACAGGACAGTTTGCTTCTTTCCTTAGATGGAATTACATTAACCGTCTTACGTCAAATTAAAGAAAAACCAACCTATTGGTTACTAATTCTGGTCAAATGAAAGTGAAAGTATCTCAGGCTTGACCAACTGTGTGGGGCGCCGTAGAGCTGAATTCAGACTTCAGACCAAACGTGACAGTTTCATTTCCTTATTTACTTACGGTGCCCACATTTATCCATGTAAGAATGTTCATTTTAACATTTATTTTGTATTTTTTTAGAGAAAAAAAGGGTGTTTATATTATTTTCTCTTTCTCTCTCTCTCTCTCTCTCTCTCTAAAAATACGTACATAAAATGATTCTACTGTTCAAATGACTATATTTTGATTATTTACCTTTTTTGGATTTTGAGCTTTTGTGCAGGCCTAAATGTAGCAGGTTTAATAAATGCTGAATAAACTATACGTGAGTTTGCAGTGTTTATATTGCATACAAGATTTGTTCAAAAATAACACCTACAGGTACTTGACACAAATCAGGTATTTATAACAGTGTAACACACTGGTTAAATTAAAATTAACACAAAATGTGGTGTCCTTAACTAGACGCAGTGGTGTGTTAAAAACACATTGTGTTGTTTTTAACACATTATTTTTTAAAAGTGCATTGGTTTATTACAAAAGGCACCAAATAGATTATAATCCACACATATATAATTTGAACTAGTAGCCTATAAAATACCTCTGGGTGCAGCGTTTTTCCCTTAGCTATATTTAATTAAAATTAAACAGTTTGGCTCACACAAGAGGAGAGAATGTAATTCCCTGTATCCATGTAACACTTCAGCAGACAATTGAACCCCATTTTGAACGCAGTTATTAATGTTTTTTGTTTGTTTTTTAATAGATTTGGCCTGATTTATTTGGTGGATAAACAGTTTCTGCATTCTTTATTGGACAGACATCACTGTCAGTAGTTTGTGGGTGGAATGCTTATTCTTTTTTTTTTTTTCTTTTTTTTAATATGAACTTCATCTTAGTCCGTGCAGAACAATTTTACATTGAAATAAAGGTCATCCATCAACACTGAAGTTTGAGTACAGGATTCCAAAACAGATTACCAAAATGAAGAACCAAAACAGTTAAAGAGCAGTGATTTCTTGACCATTTTAAAATGTGTTTCATACTGTCACGAATCATGGGAAGAGGCATTCGGGTTCAAATGCAAAGCTGTTTAATGAGTAACACAGAGCAGAATCAGACAGGCGTTCAATGATATCACCGGCAAACGTGAACATAGGAGGCAAGGCACGAGAATGGTCAGAGTCCGTAGCGTGAGTCAAATACCGGCAATCAGTGTCCAAAGGGTGAGGCAGAGCGAAGATCCGGGAACAGGCAGAGATCGGCAACGAATAAATCCAACTGGCAAAATAGACAAAGACACGAATGGAGAAACACAGACCGGGGTTACAGTGTAAATGAACCGTGAAGAGACAGACACATACGGGGATTTAAATACAGCTGGGAATTAGGTCAAGGGGCGGAGACTTGCAATGAAACACCATGACAACAGATGAGTGGGCGGAGACAAGAGTTTGTGGGAATGAGTCCATGAAAACAAACATAAAACACATAGAGTTCGCTGGGCACTGGAGTGCCATCCCCTGATCTGGGCTGGCACATCCAGCTGACTGTGACACATACTTCAAACCGGTGAATTATTGCAGCATTATTGCTGACAGTGGAACAACATGAGAGAGAACTGTCAGGAGACATATTTCTTAGTACAAAAGAGGACAGTGTTACAAGAGGAATACAAAATCATTGTTTCAAGTATGAAAATAAAACAAATGTAAGAAAGAAATTCAAAAATAATGTATGTACATGTACGCACATATCTATTAAAGAAAAAAAAAGGGAAATATTAGATGAATATAAAATTAATAGACAGGCCCTGTGGTGAATATACTTTAACTGTAGTACATGTGATCACAGCTAGAGCGCAGCAGAAGGCTGGTCCGTTCCTGTTAGGGGTGTATTTAAATGCACATTGTTTCTGCTTTGTCTAAGCAGTCTGTTATCAAAAATGTCCAGTGTTGTAATCTTAAAGAAAATGGTTCATGTTGTTGTTTTGATCCACTTGTGTTTTGGGCATTCAGCTGGTAAGTTACAATTATGCTTTACAAGTGTCACTAATTTAGTTCTTTAGTATGTTATTTTTATTTCAGTATTTTATCTGTGTTATTGTCATTTTCATGGAGCTCAACTTTCTAAATGGTGTCATTTTTATAAAGCAAAAACGATGTGTTAGTTAAGGAACCATAACATTATTTATGTTTTAATCAGAAAAACCTTCATCTGTTCATCAGGTGTGTTTGGTGATGCAGTGGAGTCAGTGTCAGTGCTGGAGGGAGATTCAGTCTCTCTAGACTCTGGTCTTATTGAAATGATGGATGATGATGAGATTAAGTGGAGGTTTGGATCTGAAAACACTTTAATAGCTCAAATAATTGTAATGTCCAACAGCATGACTGTATATGATCATGTTCTTGATGAGAGATTCAGGGACAGACTGAAGCTGAACAAACACACTGGATCTCTGACCATCACCAACACCAGAACTCAACACACTGGACTCTATCAACTAGAGATCAACAGGCAGAGCAAGAACTTCAGTCTCACTGTCTATCGTGAGTTTAACATTGATTTATTTGATTATAATTTCCTCTCCCAAACTATTTAATTTTTCTCTTATTATTAATCATCCCCAAGTTAGAATCTCTAACTCTTATAACTCAAACTCAAAAATCTTATAAACATCTAAAGTGAAATCTGATGTTTCATTTTCAGCTCTTCTGTCTGTTCCTGTCATCAGCAATAACTCTACACAATGTTCATCATCATCATCATCTTCATCAAAGCAGAATTGTTCATTGTTGTGTTCAGTGGTGAATGTGAGTGATGTGACTCTCTCCTGGTTCAAAGGAAACAGTTTATTGTCCAGCATCAGTGTGTCTGATCTCAGCATCAGTCTCTCTCTACCTCTGGAGGTGGAATATCAGGAGAACAACACCTACAGCTGTGTGCTCAACAATCCCATCACAAACCAGACCACACATCTGAACATCAGTGAACACTGTCAACCATGTTCAGGTACAGCAGAGCTGATATTAAGGATTATTTACTGACCTAATCTCTGCTTTTTGTTTGTACATCAGACTGACACATTCACTTTTTCATAGCCTCACCAGGTGGACAGTTTACTCTGATAGCGCTGGTTTCTGCTGCTGCTGGATCTCTATTGATTTTTGCTGCAGTTGTGGTCTTCCTCATCTGCAGGAAACACAGAAAAAACAAACAAAAAGGCAAGTGTTACAAACAATTGTTATAACAAATAACCATTCTTTCTGAAGTAGTCACAATATTATGTGTAGTTACTAGGTTTGGCAATTTATGGCAACATTTAACATTTATACGTTTATGGCACCAGTCAGTGCTCTTTTCTCATCTCACACAAAACACAATTCAATACTTAATACTATTTCTCAAAACTGCATGGAAAAACATATGTTTCACTTGAGCTTCAATGAAAATTACATTTCACCATACAAATAAACTAATTACTTTTATAAAATGATAATATGAATTTGTTAATATCACTAAAAACATTAATGTTCACATTAAACATTTCTGTGCATTAAAACTTTGACAGTTTTGAACAAGAATGTCATCTTTGAAATTTGTACAGTGTAGAATTGCAGTGTAATTTGTGTGTAATTTGTCACAAAAAACATCAAAAATGTTTACTGAATTAACTAAAATATTTAACAATGAACTTTTTTGACTGTGTCTGGTTACTGAATTTTTATTCATATAAAATATAGTAAAAATTACAATCACAGTTAAAATCAAACGTAAATTCACCGATAAAAAATATTTTGTGGTGAAGTAAAAAATACAAACAAAACAAAACAAAACAAAGCAAAACAAAAAATCAATTTACATTAATTTAGTTCAGGTAATAATTTAAAAAAAGAGCAAATTGAATATTAGTACTCCATTTTACTGGTCTTATAAGTATATTTTACTTGGAATTGTTTTTTTTTTAATTATTATTATTTTTACAAACATTGTTTAAGTAAATATCAAAGTCATGGTATTGTTGGTCCCATCATACACTTGGCCATGAATAATTAATAATTAATAAGGTTAATTTGTTGCTGTTTTTAAGATGTATTTACACTGTTTTGGTTACTTGTTGTCAGGCTAAGTACCTTGCTGTTTTGTGACATCTAGAGTAATTGTTTTTTACTCAAAATGACCCGATTGTTAACCTTTACTCTGTATCATGTGTCAAGTATTCAGGTCTCAGTTCATTTAGCTACAATGAGTCAACATATACCTTAAAAAGAATAAGGAACTGTCTACTTACTTACATGTTTGCAAGTCAATAAAATGCTTAATGAGATGTTTTCAATGCTGTGTTCGAATAAAGTTTACAAACTGTAAAATGTACTTGAGATTTGCAGAATAAAACTAAAATTATTAAGTAGAAATTACTTCTTAAGCTCTAACTGGACATGTTTTATTTACTTTTTTCCTTTGCTAATTTTACTTAACTTAGTTAAGTTGATGTTCCATAATTCCATACTTAAATTTTTAAATACGCATGCAAAAACTTGCCAATAAAAAATTAAGTAAATGCTATGTTTATTTAAAAAAAAATTCAGTGTTACAAAATTCTATTATTTTCCTGTTGTGATGTATATATCCAAGCAAAAACAGCTTCTGGAACAAAAACAAATATAGGGCGCTAATAACATGTTGTACCAAAATTACATAAGATCTAGATAAAACTGAGTTTTGGGATATTAATTTTTCTGTCATTTTTGTTTAAACAGTTGAGACGCATGCAAAAGAGGTCACTTATGCTGAACCAGCTTTCTACAAAAGAAATGCACAGAGACCGGTGAGATCATTTATTGATCATTTATGTTGTGCATATTGGCATGATTTTAGCGTTTAGATTTATAGTTTTGTGCTTGTATGTGACAAATCATTTCAAACACACACTCTTGTTGTGTTTACATGTTTTATGGGGTCTCTCCATAGGCGTAATGGTTTTTATACTGTACAAACTGTATGTGGTATTGTCCTACACTGACCCTGCACCTAAACCTACCCCTTACTGGAAACTATAGGCATTATTAGATTTTCAAAAAACTTAATTTTTTATGTTTTGTAAGCTTGTTTCCTCATGGGGACCTAACAAATGTCCCCACAAGGTCAAAATTTACTGGTATTCCTATCTTCGTGGGTCCCCATAATATGATAAATACGAGGTACACACACACACACACACACACATCACAATATAACCTTTTTCTATCTATCTATCTATCTATAGGACCAGTATTCAAGAAACACATGACCCATATCCCATAATATTCTGGACACCCTTTGCACCATGACAACTAAAAAATAACAGATCAACAGGTCCATTTAAAGAACATTAGCTCATAAAAAACATATTTCTATAGTGCTCAAGATGAGCCACTGACCCAATTCTTCCTGTGTCAGCTGATGACATCACTGTACAACATTTTTAACTTCAGAGCATTATGTCCATGTATGTTATTTTAAATATTTTAAAGCAACTGTGAAAAACTGTGGGGAAACAAACAAACAAAAAGCATGATGACTAAACTTCATTAACACAAATCAAAAGTTCACCCAGTTTTATAGCAAGGCTGGATTTACTTAAAAACACAAATAAGATCATATTTTTATTATTTGAACTTCCGCATTATATTAAGTATTTGCAGTATGTGTTTACTGGCCATCTCTAAATGCTTTAGTTTTCTAATGTTTGTCATTAATGTCCACTGTAATATATAGAATTTGTTTAAATTTTGCATGTCTAAGTTATGTGTATAGATGATATATCAAAATATTTGCTGCTGTCATATCTGACCTCAAACCCGATCTCAATTAAATGTTCAGGTTTCAAATGTTTTCTAATTATTATTATTATTATTATTATTATCCTTAACTTTTTTTTTTTTTTTTTTTTTACAGAACGTTCAAGAGGATGAAGTGGTGCATGCAGGTGTCGTCATTAGGAGATAATCAAACTTCTTTAGTGCAAGATCCAACAGTGTGCTCACTTCACCAAGAGTCTGTGGTTGAAATTTGGGATTGGTGAGAATGACCACATTACCACTAAAAAGTTATTTTTTTTATTTTCATTTTCAGCAAAACGTTTTTCAGTGTTGCTTTAGTTTTGCCCTGTATAACCAAGAAATCCCAGTGGACTAAAGTGTTATACTTTTAGATAGAGAAAGTTTAATAAAACGCTCTGCTAATAAATTGCTTTACAAAACAATGACTTAAGAAAAATATTGTTGTGTGAACTTAATATTAAAACTCTGCAAGCACCAAATGCAAATAAAAATCAGCATTGCAAAGTGTATAAAACTGTGTTACTTTATGAATGAGTAATGTATAGAATGATATGTTCATCCATTTTAAAGGCTGCAACTTATATAAAAATACAATCTGACATTCTAGTGAACCATGAGTTCATTAACACATGAACAGCTCATGATACAGTTAATACTGCTTTACACTAACTCTATATCTTCAAGTCCACTTCTTTTGAGTCACTTATAAATTGTATTTGAAAATGCAATAGGTGCTATTAGTTATAAATATGTCATCAACAATACTTTATGGTCTCCCTTTGGTTTTCTACCAAAAGAAAAGCTTGATGGTTTCACATTTGAAAACAAAGAAATTAGGATGGCCATAAATTTTGAGCCTTATGTCCTCCAACAAAAAACGACTCTATATGTCGTTTGTACAAATACCTTATTACGACCTATATTTACGTTTTAAAGGTAAGCCATAAAAAAAAAAAAATAATGACAGTGTCGTATTGCGTCTGTCTTCATGAGATGACGTATGACTGTGATTACCAATTTGTTTTGTTTAAATGCAGTGTGTAAAGTTTTTACTGATCTCACAGTGATTAAAACATATTTTACTAGGTTTAATTTGTACAAATGACCACACTAACTCACTCCTGAACCTACCCATTACAAAAATTGTGCAAAGTCATGATTTATAGGGTTTTGTGAAAACATGTGTTCTCTGGGTTCAAACCCATGATTGCTTCTCATCTTATAACACATCTCTCTACAAACTGAGCTACACCAACCCTGAATCTCATGGCCGATAAAACAGTACAAAACATTAATATGCAAAGGTTCTGTTGCGAAAGGGGCACAATTGTAGTATACGCTCTGATGGGTCGTATTTCACCGCTATTGAAAAAACGACCTATACGGGCGTATTAGTTGGAGGATTTGTTGTAAATTTTAGTAGGCTTATTGCAATTTCACTATTGTTCTGTAAATATGTGCTTTTGTTGTGCTACTTTTAAATAGATCTTACAGTTTGAGGCTCTAGCAGCTCAGTTTGAAAGTCAGAAATAACAGCTTTTGTAGTCTGAAATATTTCCATCTGTTCAGAGATGTTGTGTGATCTGTTGTACAGACAAACAGAGTCAGCACAAACACGAGTCTATTACTGAACATCTGTGGTTAATGTCAGTCTGTGTTTGTCTTGATGTGTTTTTCCATTCTAGATATATGCTATTCACAGTTTGCCTTAAGCTTTACACAGAGTAGCTTAAAGGTAAAGGTAACTACTGTACTCTCTTGTCTGACTCACATTGTCAGTGTCCTCTTTGCAATGTTTTTTCACTGCATGTGGGCATCGGTTGAGAAGTGAGAAAAGCAGTAAAAGCTGTGACCCTGCAAAAGAAGAAGAAGAAGAAAAAAAAAATGCTAGTCAGTTCTAAGAACACATTTTCTTGAGATCACACCTTTTATGTTTTATAAAAATTGTATGATGTTTTTGTTTGCAAATATCTATTTTACTGTCATAAACACATTTTTTTTTTTTTTAATTTTGGGCAGCAACTAATAAGAAGTCGCAATGCTGTGACTATATATTTGTACTATAATGCAAACTACATTTTTCAGTAAAATATCTGAACATCTTCTCAAAGCAGTTGAGAAGTTTGGCTCAAATGTGAAACAAAATTCAGGTAAAAAGTGTCATTTTCAACAACTTCAATTCTATTTGTCTCAAATACAGCAGATACAGTGTTGTGTCTTTGTGTAGCGTGACACTCATAGGTTATTTATATTTATATTTATCTATTTATATTACAACTCCTCAAACACAAGTCTATTTTATGTTTTAAATCTGTAAGTCTACAATAATACAATGCAAGAATTATTGTGAAAGTATGGCGCTTTCACATAATGAGGATTCAACATCTAAGCAGGGGCTAACTGGTCATGTTACCCAGACAAACCATGACCCTTTAGTATTTCATTTACAGCATTTGTCAAATGCTGCTGAAGCAACATTGTCCTGTAAATGTTGTCTCCAACCATCCCCAAAACACCTGACTGGAAGTTTATAGTAATGCTGAAGACCTAGATTGACATTTTCAAGTGTATCTAATTAGTGTTGAAGCTAAACTCTGCAGGACAGCTTCCCTCCAGAAACTGAGTTCGACGCTCCAGATTTCGACGGAAGTGTAGATACCACTGCACAGAGCACTAGTGTTAAAAATAAGAACCAACGTCTTTGATGTCATTTGGCCGTGAAATGCACCTCTTTTTTGCACGTCCACTGATGTCGAAATATGTCATCTTCTGGATGTTTATAAAAAGATGTGCTGTTGCATTATTTACATGTGTACATAAGTCTGCATTTAAAATAATCACACCTATTTTCTAACATCATGAAAGGCATTAAATTATATCTTGAGGTTTACACAACTAGACTAAGGTTCTAAAAATGTCCAAAACCGGCCCAGTCCGACCTGGACATCTATTAAACATTTTAATCACATGTGCATCACAAACAATAACACATTATTCGTGTACTTAATCAAGAAGAAAAGTTATAATTTAGTAAATTTTTTTGTGAATATTACATTTTTGAAAAAACATCTTGCATTTGTTAAACAGCTATTATTTAGGAAAAAAAAAAAAAGAAGAATGTGCTTAATTCTAAATTTGTGGCAATGGCAGTTTCTCGAACAGTTTTACATTAATGTTAAACAGGCAGTTCAGTTCAGGTGTTCTGTCATCGCTGCATCAATGTCCGAGTCTGTAGTATTTAGGCCCCAGCATCTGAGGAAAGAGGATTTGATTATTATTTAAAAATCAAAAAAGGCAAAGTAAAAGGTAAATGACACATGTTTTTTAAAATGTATTTATGCCTCAACATATGTCCATAGATCTATATAGATTCAGAGCTTCTTTGTTGTTGATGTTGATCTACAAAGGTGTTACGTCCACTGTTGAAAAGAGCAAAACAAGCAATGCAAATACATTATTTTATTGTATTTTATAATTTTGAACATGTTTATGAAGAGCTTTGCAACAACTATACATTTTATACATTAAGACACCATGAAAATAAATGGAAAAACACAGGGACATACATCTGGGGTAGCCATAATTGCTTCATGAGATGTGGATCTTTGCCTCCATCGTACCTGGAGATCCAGCATCCATGTTTAACTTCATTTACAGACTTCAGCACATGATATTCTTGAGCTCTTCCTACATTTACTTAGCATTTCTGTATCTGTCAGGTAATTTACTTTCTGAAAGAAACTCTGAAAAAGGCTAAATCAGGCAGTAAGAATCATTTTTGGATCATTAAACATACTGGGGTGATTTTATCTGCTGCCTTTCAAAGAAATTACAGTAATTATACAACATGTTAACATTCTCTCTCAAGAAATTTTAAATCATATCGTATCACATTTTGCAATATCGTGAGATTTGTTACAAATACTGATGTTTTTGCAATTCACATCCAGTTTAGACTTCAAATTGTGACCGTTTCATATGTTTATACATTTAATAATAATAATAATAATAATAATAAATATAGCTGCAAGCAGCAGTTCGAGCATTTTATGGCCTTGAGGTTATATAGGGCAACTTGGATGTATGTCTGACACTTAAGCACTTTGAACATAGACAATAGGCTCAAAGACACACACATAGACACACCCAGACACAGACACACACACACAAATACAGATAAATGAAATGATTTAAAGGGGTCATCCGGCGCCACATGCACTTTTACAAGCTGTTTGAACTGAAATGTGTGTTGGGAGTGTGTGTACACAACCACCCTACAATGATAAAGATCCACCCAGTACCCAGCAAACAAAACAATGTTGTAAAAACTTTTTTTTTTTCACGTTGTGAAAAGGTTGTGATAACCTACGTATTTACTAAGACAAATGTCAGGTTTTTTAAACGTTATAAATATGTTTTTTCACAACGTTGCGGAAACGTTTTAATAACGTTCGAATGTCTCCTTTCAACGTTTTAAAAATGTACTTACCACGTCCAAACTGGTACTTTACATGCTGCCGTCAAAACGTTTTCTTTAGTGTTAAATCTGAATATTAATTTTATTACCAGTGCTTTTTTTCATTTTACCTTAGTTGTAGCGTTGCTGACCTCTGGTTGTTGTCCATTTTATAAGCCTACGTTTATGTAAGCCTAATAATTTATACTACACACAAATTTGTTCACTAAACTCATTGTATTTATTCACAAAACAAAAAAATAATATGACATGGGTAGTTCACAGAAAAAAATTCTAAACAAGACAAATGCATATTATATATATATATATATATATATATATATATAAAATCAACTAAACAAAATGGTATTGTAACGTCGTAGGCGTGTTCTGTGTTTTAAGTTATGTTCTGTGTTTTCATTTCTAGTTCATGCTTTCTGTTTGTTTATTTAACTGTCAGTTCCCTCGTGCTCTTCTGCTATGTGTTACTCATGTCTCCGTCCCGCTCGTCAGTTGCCATAGTGTTTCAT
>JAUCMR010000056.1:2235976-2248484 GCA_032357425.1 Enteromius argenteus
ATCAGGATAACAACACCTACAGCTGTGTGCTCAACAATACCATCACAAACCAGACCACACATCTGGACATCAGTCAACTCTGTCAGCCAAGTTTAGGTACTGCAGCACTGATATGTGTGGTTATTAACTGAGCTGATCTCTGTTTTGTTGCAAAACTGATTCGTTTACTTTTTTTTTTTTTTTATCATTACAGCACCGGTCTCTCTGATAGTCCTGATCTCTGCTGGATCTCTGTTGATTTTACTTGCAGTCGGGATCTTCTGCATTTGCAGGAAGTGTAAAAAAAACGATCAAGAAGGCAAGCATTACCTCCTGATTTAAAAAAAAACTAAATGAAAAAAAACCCTGAAAATAGTATGATTATGTGGTTTGACAATTTCTGTGGATTATGTGCTTATCACAAGGAACTAATTTCAGTTTACACTTCAAACAAAAATTAGTTAAAGATGTAGTTGAATTTCATGTTTTTTATTTTTTACTAGTTCTCAAAGTTGATGATGCAGCAGTTCAGAATCACGATGAAGACATCATTTACACTGATCTGACATTCTACAGAAGAAATCCACAAAAAACGGTGAGTTATCATGCTGTACATTATGATCTGACATGCACATTATCCTATTTGGAAATAACATGAGCCAGCTATCCATATCATTTTGCATAGATTAGAAACATAAATAGGCTTTTAAAATAAGAGTAAACACATCTGATATCTTTTGCTGTTCATGTCAACAGTTTGTGTGACAGTAAAGTATTTGGGGCAATTTCATTGATGCAGTCTAATATTAATAAAACAATATTTGGCATAGTGTTTATTTTACCCTGGAAATAACACTTTTTTTTATTAAGAGGGAGTCAGAGGAGAATCATGTAGAGTATGCACCTATCTGCATAAGAAGATGAAACTTTCCTGAGCAGCCTACAAGTCCCTTTCACTAGATGTTTGGATTCAGTATGTGATCTATGATCTTTAGAAGTTACAGACATTTTTTGGGGGGGATTGTTGTAGATCCACTCTATCTATTCTGGAACAATAAAATCTCAACATTTACATGCCATTATGATATAAAAACTACATTTTGCCCATTGAGTGCAGTTCGAGAGTCTGAGTGAAACCTGTTATGGTCTTGCTCATGTTACTATAAGTGGCTTTTTTGAAACATTGCCATGCATTTGACAGCACTTTAGAGGACGAGCGTGTGGTTAAAGATATTGCTTCCTGGCTGCTATACTGTGAAACTCATCGTTTACCACATATGCTTTATCATCCGTGGTCTAACAGGTGATAACTTATCTCAAATCAAACAGTGATTAACTCTGTAACCATACTGTGTGAACTGTGAAAATGTCATGTAATTCTTTTTGTACATAAATGAGAAATTAAATATTTAAGTATTTCCAACAAGAATACAGTGGTAGGCTACACTTCATTTCTGTACACACCTGTTCTTAAGACAAACATTTACTCCTGTTTTTTTTTTATTTTTTTTTCATAATGTATTTATTAAGGTCTTATGACAGGGTGTGTCTGAAGAGAACTATCTAAGTGTGAGCACTAGAGGGCATTTACAGAGTTCTAGTATGGAGTATGAGTAAAAATGGATGCATGAGAAATAAGGATTCAAAGAAACTGCATTGTTATAATGTTGCATATAATTAAATAACTATTAAGTATGTTCATATGAAAAACACTGGAGACAGGATAAATCGGAACGATTGTGCAAAAATACAAGAAAACTGTAACAGAACAACTTGTGGCTTTTACAAATAAACTACCTTACATAAAAGCTACATTTTGAAGCAGTACTGTAAATCCAAATATACTGAAGGGGCACACAGTGCTACACAAAACATGTTAACACACATGATAGTAAAATAACACAAACATTGATTTAACAACAAAGACAGTCTCATAATCCATCTATTCTGGTAATGTCAACGAAGGAGATTCAGAGAATTTCAGTTCACAGTTTCACTGTATATTATACATGTTAATTTTACTAATAAATGGAAAGTTAAATTAAATGTAAGACTAGATTTATTACATTTTCCATACAGTATATAATAAGGGAGACTTTTAACCAATTAACAGTTTTTTTTGTTTACAGGTTTTTTTAGGGCACTGTAAATACTGTTTATGTTCCTGTATTTCCTTATTTGGTCATTTTCCTGTGGTCCCTCATTTTGTTCATTATTTTCCAGCCTTCAGTTTAGTTGTGTTCTTGGTCCTGAATTAATTAGTTTCATATTCCACTGTTCTTTCCTTGACTTAGACGAGTTGATACATATCTCTCCCATCTCAGTGCATGGATACATTTAGAAACCAACAAACACTTCCATGTTTTCCCTATTTAAAGACGGTCACATGACTAGTTACATGAGTAAGTATGACACAAAGTAAAACATGGCAATTTTTTAAGCCGATAAAAAAGATAACTAATAATGTATGGTGCCGAGCTTGACTCGCAGTAATATCATCACTTCTGAAAACTTCCCCAAATACCAAATGCTAAAAAAACCCTTGTCAGACCAACAACATTACCTATTCAAACACAGTAGTCCAAACAAATAATTTCATGTTTCACAGTCTAGCCTTGTTTCCCGTGTGTGACTTTCAGCTTTAAAAAGTGTACGTTCCTCTGTGCAATTAAACATTTGTTTGCCTTACACCCTTTGTACAAGCAAGTTTTCTATGCCAATTTCCTATAAGAAGAAAACAGATTGACAGAAGATTAACACAAGTGATGATGCACATACTTTTCAGTCTAATGAAACAGATCAACATTGGAATTGTTCATACTACAATAATACAACATGATTGAATGCAGTTTCTGATGCTTAATCACAAAATATTCAGGATGAATGTTTCTATGGCTGAGTGAAACATCTGCTTTTCCAGTTAAAGGGGTCATGACATGAGAAATCAAATTTATGTTGATATTCTGACAAGTCTTTGTACCATTAAAACATCCTTCAAGTTGCATACCCTAAGTCTTCCTCCATTATAAACAATGCATTTAATCAAGATTCTCATTACGATACTGCAGGATCAGTGATGTCACGTGGGTAAATACATTTGCATATGACCGCCTCCAGAGCAAGACACTGACACGTCACACCATAGGCCCCACCCACTGATATTAAGTCACTTAACGGCTGACATTTGCCTACACTGGATGAGAGTGTCAGATCAAGAGCTAACAGAAGCCCAGATTGAGGATCCTTCGGAGGATTATGTTTGCTCAGAGCATTCGACGGCAGATTGTTTTATAACGCTTTGTCTGTAAATGTTCCATCCATAAAGAGAAGTGCCATCTGTAATTTTAATCTAAAATTAGCACTTCTAATCAGTGTTTGTGTTCAGTAATTTTACTCTAATGGCAAAGAGTAGGTAATTTTCTAGGCACTTAAAGTGAAATATATAAAATAAAAATGCTAATTTTATAAGAAAATTTCAGCTGGAACTCTTCAAATTAACATTTTATATCAAAAATATTTTCAAAACACTCATTCACGTACAATAATGAGTGGCCATTATGATATTTTTTCCTGTGCAATAAAAAAAATGGGGTTGAAAATAAAACTTTTTCTGCTTTTTTGTACAAAAGACTAATTGAGTGAACCTTAAGGAACATATTAAAAGTTACAAAAGTCATGACCCCCATTAAAAACCCAGTTATCTTCCCTAAAAACTTGCACATTTAAATATTCTGTAATGATAAACCCTCCACACACCAAACACAAAAGTATAATTCTCACCAGTTACTCCTGCAACCAGCAGCACAACACCAACACATGCTCCTCCTATACCGATTACATACACAATCCAACCTGCAACGAAAAACACAGACATTGTTACTAGAGATCGATATTTTTCAACCTTTCCACCTTCATTAGTTACAAGATTTTAAGTGAACAGAAATGGCGCCATCTAGTGTTAATTTCCTACATGTGGCATTAGTGAGCAAAATAATTGATATTATGCATCTTGATAATAACTTTTGACCTGTGAACAACATGCATCTATAGTGTGATATTGTCATTAATAAAGATTAATAAGGCCACATGTTACAGACCGGCTACAATGAAAACATAAATACAATGCATTCTATTCTAAACCTTATCAAGGGAAATGCTCTGAATGGCTGAATTGTTCTCACTCGTGTCATTCTCACTATGGCTCTTTTCACTGATAATTCTGATGCTGTATTGACGGCGGATGCTACTGCTGCTGCTGCTGATGATCTTCAGATGATAAAGTCCAGAGTCAGTGGTTCTGGTGTCTGTGATGGTCAGAGATCCAGTCTGATGATCCAGCTTCAGTCTGTCTCTGAATCTCTCTTTACACTCATCATTTGTACAGATCTTCCTTTGATCTCCAGTGATTTCAGCGATGAGAGTGTCATTAAAATACCATCTTATCACCTCATTTGGATTGTTTATGAGACCAGGATCAAAAGTAGCAGTGTCTCCCTCTTTCACTGACTTATCCATCTCTGCACCGGGAGGATCTGTATCACAAATACACATCATAACAGACTGGTATGTAAGACTCTTGTATTTTAAAAAGTCTGTGCCGTGACATATGCATCGGACATTCAACTAACGGTCTGTAGGCATGACATGTAGGCAGACTGTAAGGCATCCCATTTGTAATTTCAGGTTTCTAACAGAAGCTGCAGTGACACATTGACTTTATAAATCAGCAATTGGCTCTTTTAATTGTCCATGCCTGACCTAAAGGCTGTAAAACTGAAACCAAATGTTATACTGGAATTCACTGCTGTAAAAATGAAAGTATAATCTAATCTACATGTTTTTAAACACTCATTAATGACTCACCCTGGACAGTGACATGAAAGATCTTTTCACTTAAGCTGTTGCTGCTGATGATCTGTAGTTTATATTCTCCAGAGTCCGTGATTGTGGTGTTCATGATGGTCAGAGATCCAGTCTGATGATCCAGCTTCAGTCTGTCTCTGAATCTCTCAGTGCCTTTATTACACTGAACATCTGTACAGGTCTTACTGAGATAATCACTGATTTGAGCGATGCGAGTGTCACTAAAAAACCATTTAATCTTTTCTTGTTGGCTTGTTTTAACATTTGTGTTTAAAGAGACAGAATCTCCCTCCATTACAATCAACGACACTCTGTCTGAATGACCACCCAATGCACCTGGAGGAGAAACAGATTCATTATAACCCACGTAACAAAGTATGATGTAAAACGACTACAACAGGCCTACAGTATAAACGACATAAACGTGTCATTGTTTTCCGGAGCGAACAGAAACCAAAAGCATATCTGATGCGGTAAAGTATATCTCAAACAAAGCACATCGGAAAGAAATATGTTAAATACATTATACTATTCATAATTAAAAGTGTACAAGACAAAATATGACCTATTTTACTAAGCATTTCTGTGTGTTTCGAACGTGTTTTTAAGGAAGGGTGAAAGAGAATCAGTTGTTTTGATAATCGAAATCGAAACCGAAGGCATCGCAGAGCACTAAAACGTCTCGAGACAACATTAAACAACAAAAATAAATTAAGATGTGTCGAGTGCGTTAAACAGAAACAAATAGCCTACTTACCAAGCTGGAAAACCAACATTGGGGGGAAAATAAAGAGGGTTGTCATCACCCTTTCTCTGAAAAACAAATGCATACTCAGAGTTTCAACGACAACAACATAAACAAACGTTCTTTCTTTCTTTCTTCTTAACGGCGGTTGGCAAACCAAATGATTAAGTGCATTCCCGCCATCTGCTGGCGGGAGTGTGGGTGGAGCGCAGGAAGGAAAGCCTGTGACATGTGGCCAGATATGGTTTTCCCATACTAGAAATTTGTGCTCTGCACTTAACCCATCCAAGTGCACACACACAGCAGTGAGAAATGAGCAAACACACCCACACACACACACCCGTAGCAGAGGGTAGCCATTGCGGCGGCGCCCGGGGAGCAGTTGGGGGAACGGTGCCTTGCTCAGTCGTGGTATTGAAGGTGGAGAGGGCTCTGGTTATTCACTAACCCCACCCACAATCCCTGCCGGACCTGGGACTCAAACCCACAACCTTTGGGTTACAAGTCCAACTCCCTATCATTAGGCCACGACTGCCCCACGACTGAAGGTGGAAAGCATAATACTTTTGATATAATGAGAAATTATACAACATATACACATAACGTTTATTGATGCATATAAATATATCTAATTTCCTTATACACTATATCTGTACTTAAATTCTATTATACAAATGTGTTTCTTTTGGATAAGCTACAAGCTGTGTTATTTTTGATTGATTTTGGGCCATTTCCTAACATCACCTGAAGTGATGAATTATTTATACCAATCATTCTTAGACCTTGAATTAATCAAAATCTTTGCCTTACATATGCCACACAGTTTATTATTACATGTTCTATAGATTCTATATGTCCACATTTATCACATTCTGTTCAGATACTGATTTAAAAAACAATGTCCAATGCGCAATCTTGAAAGAATTACATCACTTCTCCTATTTCCATACTTATTTCTTACCACACCTACACTTCCTTGGATATGATATAAATGCCTACCTACTTTCCCATCATCCCACTCCATTTGCCATTTCTTGCTGATTTCTTTTGCTATTAAACCTTTAACTTCAGTTTTGCTCATTTATATATATATATATATATATATATATATATATATATATATATTATATAATAAACTTGATGTAGTAACACAAAACCTAGGAAAATAACTAAATATTACTTTGTGGTCATTGTAGAAACATATTTTGAATATTCATGGATCATGGAATTTATAGACCAGGGGGAAAAAAATCAAAATCTCCAGCAAAACATTAAGTAACATAGGAAATGGATACGAGTTTAGACCAGTGGTGTGCATTAGAAGGGGTTTTCATAACGTTTACTTCAAAGAATTAACTTGACCAAGATTTGTGTTGATTTCTAATAAATGTCTGAGGTAATGTTATTGTAGTGGTAGTAAACTATATTGAATATATTGCTGTTTATTTTCTTGACGGGCTGGGAGTTGTTAAGACTCGCTTTCTTCGAGACATTTTAATCTCTCCACCCCACACATATAATTTAGCAAAGAACAGGTTGCAACATGAAATAGTCTACACTAGGCCTATCATCAACACAGCCACTAAAAGTAGCCTACAGCAACACTAAATACAGAAGTGAACTATTCACATGGCAGTGTTGGCAATGGTCTTGTTCTGATGGATCGAATAGAAAGAGGCTAAAACTTGCACTGCACCAACCAGTCTGGATTTGAATACTGAAAAAGAATACAAGGCCTACTGTTTAAATGATTAATTATTATTTTAGTTAATAAAGCCAAGTAAACAAAAGATATTAAGATATAAAGTATAAAGTATAAAGATATAATCTCTGACTCGTGGTCTCTCACACCTGGTCCTGGGTCTTTAACTGTTATTCCCAAACATTATATATATGTAATGCAGACTTGAAAACCAAACAAAGCCCCTAGACAAGGGTTTCTCTTATCTGATGTATATTTCTTTTATGTTTTTATATCTGTATTTTGTTGTACAGCACTTTGGTGCAACTCTGTTGCTTTTAAATGTGCTATAGAAATAAAGTGTGACTTGATTTGACTTGACTAAACATTGTGAAATAGCTTTTTCAAAGCAGTGCTTACGCATATACATATAATCTGCGATTTGTATGGGGGTATGGGGGCAGGGATCAATGCATGCCTGCCTCTGTTGCACTGTTTTTATTCCAGATGAGTAGGTGTTGAATAAGCTATTTCATATTGTTAACACATAAACTAACTGCTTAAAACAATGTTGTTCAGTTTCCACAATCACAGAACCAACTACACAGTTGAAAGCATTAAATAACACAGGAAATGAATACGAGTTTAGACCCGTGGTGTGCATTAGAAGGGGTTTTCATAACACGTACATTAAAGAATTTACTTGACCAAGATTGCTGTTGATCTCTAATAAAAATCTGAGGTAATGTTATTGTAGTGGTAGTAAACTATATTGAATATATTGCTGTTTATTTTCATGAAGGGCTGTGAGTTCTTAAGACTCACACTTTTAATCTCTCCACCCCACACATATAATTTAGCAAAGAACAGGTTGCAACACAAATTAGTCTACACTAGGCCTATCATCAACACAGCCACTAAAAGTAGCCTAGAGCAGCACTAAATACAGAAGTGAACTATTCACATGGCAGTGTTGGCAATGGTCTTGTACTGATGGATCGAATAGAAAGAGGCTTAAACTTGTACTAAGCTGTACCAACCAGTCTGGATTTGAATACTGAGGGAAAAAAATAAAAATACTAGGCCCACTGTTTAAATTAATAATTAATATTTTAGTTGTTTTAATAATAAAACCAAGTAAACAAAATATATAATATACAATAATATTTATAATACCTCAGACATACAGTACTGTTGGAAAGTTAGAGCTTTTATGTTTATGAACATGTTTTTATTATGTAAGTCTTCTGCTCACCACTACTGAATTTATTTGATTAAAAATACAGTAAAAGCAGATATGGTAAAATATTACTAAAATTTTAAATGCCTTTTTTTCTATTTTAAAATATTTTTAAAATGTATTTTTTTCTGAGACCAAAGCTGAATTTTCAGTGTCATTACTCCAATCTTTTGTGTCACATGATCCTTCAGAAATTATTCTGATACGTTGATTTGCTGCTCAAGTACATGTCTGATCACTACCATTGTTGAAAACAGTTTTTGCTGCTTTACATTGCTCTAAGGAACTCAAGAGATAATCCACAATTGGTGCTTGGGAAAACACATGTACATCAGAAGAAGACCCAACAGCCAGGAACACACAGACAGGAAGTTAACTACAGAGGAATAACGATGGGCATACAGGTGCACATGATCAACTAAGAAAACACAGCTGGAACAAAATAAACTCACTAGGGAAAACATGGGGAGCAAAAACGTAACAAAACCGTCCAGAGGGCGTGACAATAAAATGTATCAGAAGTAACCATGAAGACACTGAATCATAAGAAGTGTTCTTGAGCAGCAAATCAAGCTTTGATCACAGCAATAAATGACAATTTACAATATATTAAAATAATAATAAAAAAGTTATTTTAATGTGTAATTATATTTTTAAATATGACTATTTTCTGTTTTCTTGATCAAATAAATCAGATTTTTTTCCCGCAAAAAACTGTTGTCAGGCACTGTACAACAGTGTTACCCAGTGTTTATATTGCTTACTGTAAATACTATTAATTGGATTGATTTGTGGCTTAAATGCTGGGATAGACTCCAGCCCCCACAACCCTACACCAGAAGTGGTTTGGAGAGAATAGATCATTGGAAGAACTTCCAAAATACTTTGACTTCGATTTTTTTCCCATTCTGTCTGGAACTCTTTGAAGCACCGGTGGTGGTTTCAATGGAATGAATGCAGGCATTGTACTGTAGTGGATGATAGGGGTATTGACCTGACATATTCACTGTATATCACACTAGGGATTTTAATTTCAAATAATGATAGGTCTTTATTTTGATAATCTGGTTGGCATGCAAAATAAATATATAAAATCATGATGATCATGACTGTCACACTTCACCAAAATAATATTGTTGACCAGCTCTACCCAAGTATTAATTTATTCTTCCAGCTCACCTGACTGTTCCTATCATCAGCAGTAATTTGTCACAATGTTCATCATCATCATCATCATCATCTTCTATTCTTACTGGAGGTAGAATATCAGGAGAACAACACCTACAGCTGTGTGCTCAACAATCCCATCACAAACCAGACATCAGCAAACTCTGTTACACATGTGCAGGTACAGAAAGTAAGCAATCAATGCTTATGCTGAAATATTTGAAGGTATATATTTCAATATAATATTGAAATATTTGTAGTTTTAATGTGACTGTGATTACTGTTAATGTAGCTGTGATCCACGGGACATATGAGAATGATTCAACAGTGACTAAACCAAACCAAACAAACAAACAAACAAACCAAAAAACGGTTAGATCATAGATTGTGTTGCAAGATGATTTTGCAGTCTGATTAAAGCGTGATGATTGAAGTTTTGTGTGTGATGCGACAGTCAGTAAACAGTGTGGTCAGGTTTGATCATATTAACCTTCAGGAGCGGAAAATGCTTTTATGCTATTTGCACTGCTGTCTATACGCGTACATATTAACAGTATTTCATCAAATTCATTTGTAAAAAGCTATATTTATTATCACACAGAAAAGTTAGTTTTTTTCTAAAAAAAAAAAAAAAAACTAAAAAAAACCTGGTACACAGTTCAAAAACAAGATATCAATTCAGTTTGAAAAACAGTTAAAAAAGAAACAAAGAAAGTTGGGACCAAATTAGTTTGGTATAGTTAAAATATATTAATCTATAAGGTTCAGTTATAACTGAAAAATAACTAAAAATGTTTTCTGACTCTTCTTTACAAAAACAACATAAGGGTGAGACCTTTCTTTAAACATATTAAAAAGGTCATTATATGGATAATATCTAAATGCAGTGTTTTAAAATGAGTTTATATGACTTTATAAGGAATTAGATATATTTAGTGTGGTGACAAATACAGTCCCCCCCTCGAAATCCTGTCCTCAGTGATAATTAACTTGATTAGTTTCATAGCTTATTTTATACATGAATTTGAAAGGGAATTTCTACACACTCTTCTTAATTCTCTGTAGAGTCTCTTTCAATGAAAGTATTAAAATGATAAATGTTGTTACATTGCTCTTTGTAGGCTATATATATATATATATATATATATATACACACACACACACATACATTTAAGAAAAATATGTAATGGTAATATAAAAATATCTAAGTGATTTAAAAATGTATATGTGTGTGCATTTATATGTTTACATCATAAATATACACAGCACACATATATTGCTGTATTTAAACAAATACTTTTATTTTGGATGTGAATAATTGTGATTAATAATGAAATAAAATTAACACAGATTCACACATAGTAAAAGTAATCAGTGTGTCATTTAAATAAACGCTATGATTTTGCTGTTGTTGTTGTTTTTGTTGTTATATAGTTTGGAAGTTCTGACTTCTTTTCACAATGAGTCAACCAGGGAGGGTCTGCTTCTCTTGTGTTAAATATAAAAGACAAAAACGAAGTATTCATAGTGTATATTTATGTTACATCCTGTAAGAAAATATTGACTAGAACCACTGCTATTTTAAATCATCTGTTGTATGAAAAATGCACATTCTTCTCCTCCTAAATCACATCAGCGGTTACAGCCGCAGCCACCAGCAGAACAACAAAACTCATTCCTGCTACATCGCCTGAAGACGGATCTGAATCTGGAACAGCTAAAGAGAAACAGACAGTATTTAACCATATCTTCAACTGATATTTACACCTTTCTACTTCGGTCATATATCATGATACTGTTTTAACTGACACAGTAAATGGTGCCGTCCAACTCACCGTTGATAGTAGCATTGAAGAGTTTTTCATTGTTGCTGTTGGTTCTGATGATCTTTAGTGTATAAACTCCAGAGTCTGTGGTTCTGCTGTTCATGATGGTCAGAGATCCAGTCTGATTGTCCAGCTTCAGTCTGTCTCTGAACCTCTCACTATCACTATTACACTGAACATCTGTACAGATATAACTGAGATCTCCACTGATTTGAGCGATGCGAGTGTTGTCGAAATACCATTTAATTTCTTCTTGTTGGTTTGTTTTGACATATGTGTGAAAAATGACTGGTTCTCCCTTGTTCACAGTCACCGAAACTAAATCTGATCCAGAGGCACCTGAAGAAGACAAATATTTGAAAGATTGAAAAACATGCTAGGCTACATAAAAATAAATAACTAAAAAACAAAAAGCTATTTAAATGTTACAGTGTCGTGTGTTCATCGAATTATAATTTACTTATAACATGAATAGCGTTAGTATGCCGTGTAACGTTTTTATGACGTGATTGCTTAGACTACCGAAACTGGATGATCTGGGCTGTTAGTTTGTTTTTTTTAACCATCGACGATGACAATAATTTGCCACAAACTTACTTCGAGTGCAGAAGAGTGTTAATAACAAATACACGCCTTACCGTTTTCGAGTAAAAACAATATCCCTGCAAGTGAAATAAAGAAACGCTTCATCTTCACAACTTTTGCTCTGATTCATAAAAGCATTCCGTTCTTCTGCTTCAATGACGACGCACTTCTATCGGAAGAAAAGTAATCCATTTGGCTCCTTACGGAAGCATGAGGAGACTTGCAAAGATATGCGAGCGGGCTGAATGCATCATTTATTCTGCCACTGCGGTCAAGCCAGCCGCACTTTTTTTATTGCGCTTGTACTCGTAAACTTACGATACGGGTGCTGCGAGAAGTCAAAATGTACACACAGAAAAAAAATGGTGCTTCAGTGGTTCTTCAGCAGTTCTTTGGTGTGATTGTGGTGCTATATAGCACTG
>JAUCMR010000056.1:2248584-2265656 GCA_032357425.1 Enteromius argenteus
ACTGAAATACATGAAGAGGACAATATTATGTGGAAATATGATAAGTACATTATAGCTGAAATGAATCCGAAATATGCACTCTTCATTACACATAATGATGTTCCTGATGAGAGATTCAGAGACAGACTGAAGCTGGACAATAAAACTGCATCTCTGACCATCACAAACATCACAACTCAACACGCTGGACTCTATGAAGTAAATGGAGCGAAAGGATTATTTAAAACATTCAGCATTGCTGTCTATGGTGAGTAGACACTGCTATGATTAAACATTGATATATTCATGTTTTATGAGAAAAAAAAAAAAAATCAAGCACAACATTTGTGGCATGATCACCACAAAAATATTTTTTTTATTAAATCAAGAAATGAAAATATCAAGCAAAGCGCTTAAAGTAAAAAGTCTATTTAGTTGTTTTGTTGAGACATAAAAGTAAAAAAAAGGACATGTTAAGCATACGATTTGACAAAATAAAATTATCTTATGTCAAAATTATTTGAGTTAAAAAACTGTTTATAAAATAAGAATTTAACTTTACACAGTACATAAACAATATTTTAGTGTTTTACAGATTGACCCCATTAACTTCCACTGTAACCTACTTTTTTTGACAAATGATTAAATATACAGTACACAGCATGCGTGAGCGCACCCAAACAGTTTTCTCCGAAAAAAAAAAAATCTTTCCATGGGATCCAATACAATAAATATTTGTGCAAATCTGGTTTGTTGGTTTTGAATTAGATTTTTCTAAATTATTTTTCAACAAAATTAATTAAAATAAACAAATAAATAAACATAAATTAAAATAAAACTATTGTAATATAATAATGTCAAATTAGGGTGCAAAAATTAGTAAAAGAAAAAACAAAAAATAAAAATGTAATTAACAGGAATTCACCACCAGATTAATCTAATCAAACATTACACACGAGGCCAAATAATAATGGTACTTAAAAGAGAAAATCCACTCCCATATAATGCTGATAAAATGGCACTGTGTGTAAAAAACGTAGAGTGCTAGGAATGAAAATGATTTCTTTGCACAAAAAAAATAAAAATAAATAAATAATAACAACAATAATTAATAATTAAAGAAAATGAGTAAAGCACTGCTAATAAGTTTGAATACTGTTGCAAAAGTCAAATTTGGTTTGGTTTGCAAAGTCAAACTGTAATGAGTGTTTCCTGTGACACCATGCAACATACCATACTGTTGTCCACAAAGTAAGCCACTGCTTAAGTCCATGCACCAGATTCCAACACACTACACCAAAAATAATGTTGTGCATTAGATGCATCTATATTTATTTGTATTCTCTGATGTTTTCAGCTCGTCTGCCTGTTCCTGTCATCAGCAGTAACTCTTCACAATGTTCATCATCTTCATCATCACAGCAGAATTGTTCATTGTTGTGTTCAGTGGTGAATGTGAGTCATGTGACTCTCTCCTGGTACAAAGGAAACAGTTTATTGTCCAGCATCAGTGTGTCTGATCTCAGCATCAGTCTCTCTCTACCTCTGGAGGTGGAATATCAGGAGAAAAACACCTACAGCTGTGTGCTCAACAATACCATCACAAACCAGACCACACATCTGGACATCAGCAAACTCTGTCACACATGTACAGGTATGGTAATATTAATATTGATTTACTCTTGGTTTCGCCTCATTCACACCGAGGATGATAGTTATAAATATAATGATATTAGCATCCACAAGAGCGAATGATACCGCCTGTTTCTTTTAAGCGTACATGCATCTGACGCTTTAAATTCTCAAGCTCGTTGTAGCAGGATGGGTTCTGATTGGCTATCAATGTTTGTATCGTTCATCAGCTGGAAAAAAATCACTCTGAAAATGATTCTAACGATATCGTTTCTCTGTGGCTTTATATATAGTTGTGGTGTGGACACTGCTACTGTATTTCTTAATATTGAGAACGATTACCGTTATCTTTATAGTTATCATATTTGGTGTAAACGGACCTTTATTCAAAGTTGCTGTTTAATAGTGTCACTCACACTATTGGCTTGTTTTGTCTGTTTCAGAGGAAGGCCTACCTTTACTTTACATAGTGCTGATCTCAACTGCTGCCTCTGGGTTTCTGTTGATTGTACTTGCAATCATCGGGATCTTCTGCATCTGCAAGAAAAGTAAAAAAACAGGTCAGGAGAGCAAGCAATTATTCTGTAGAAGTATTAATATTATTTTAAGATCAATATATTTTTTAGATGCAAATATTGAAGACTTTGTTGTCATCATTATTGCAGTCCACAGACAGAAGCAAGACAGAAGTGATTTGGCATTGTGTAAAACAAAAACAAAGCAAAAGGTAAGATGTAGCAAGTTTTGTTGCAGTCAGTTAGTCTGTCTGAAGTTTACTGATTGAAGTTTGCAGCATCAGACAGTCAGTGAACAGACGTGGGTGTTTCATAAACTGAAAAACAAAAAACACAGAGTAGCTGCCAATCAATTCAAATTGAAATCAAATTAATCCAATTAATCACAAACTAAATTTGGCTGTTAAAATACTCCCAAAAGATAATTTAAAGCTAATATTGTGTTAAATGTTTAAGGAATAGTTCACCCAAAAATGAAAATGAGCTTACATCATACGTCGAGTCAAGTCGAAGTCAGACAAGACGCACTCTCTGGCGTACGTATGCAACTGTTTGCCAGAAGTCAGGAATTTATGTTATCATTTTAAAACTAGAAATATTTTGGTTACCAAAAAACATCGATCTGCTTCAGAGGACATATGATAGCCCAACACAGTCTCACGACCAATTCGTACGTATTTTGCGAGGAGGCAAATTCCTCACTCGTACGATTTTGTATGATGGTGATGGGTAGGTTTAGCGGTGAGGTTAGGTGTAGGTCATTTGTACAAATTCAAACGAATTGGCAACTCATAAAATACATACGATTATTAGCCACCTCATAAAATATGTACGAATTGCTGTGAGATCGGGATAACACCCTGAAGGCTATGGGTTAGTTTTATGAAATCTTGGCTGCTGTCCACGAGCATTACCAAGCTTAGAAGAGCAGGTTTAACTTTTTCGTCTGAAAGAAGAAAGTCATATACACCTATGATGGCTTAGGGGGGTGAGTTAAATATGCTGTAACTCATTTTTGGGTGAACTATTCCTTTAGGCTACAGTTGCATAAAGTATGGAACATAAAAGAAGGTCATTTAAGAAACATCTCACTAGTGATCAACCATTTAGGTTTGAAACGACATGAGGGTGGGTAAATGATGACATAATGTGATTATTTATTTATTTATTTTTTGGTAAACTATCCCTATTCTGAATTTGCTGTGTTTGCATTGGTCATACACAAGCTAAGAGACATTTTACCAATTCAAAGAAAAGTTTAGAAAAGAACCAATGAAAATGTATACATGATTAGATTTGTTACACTTTTTAAGGGCTGTGTTTTATAGGCTACTATTAGATTTTCACTGGAAAGAAAGTAGGACACAGAGTAGCTGTGCTGAGGTCTGGTCTCGAGCCGTTCTATGCGGTTTATCGTTACTCTGATCTCAAATGCCGCTTTAGCAGCCATTGGTTTCTTTGCAGACGTGTTGCAACTTCAGCTTTGCTTTGGTGTAAAAGACAATCATTCTCAGTGCAGAGGCTGGTGATTTAACTGCTTAAAAAAAGTCATGATTGATGTCCAGGGGCATCGCTTGCGGGGGCAAAGAGTGAATTTTCTTTTAAAACTTTTAAAACAAAACAAATTTTTCAGTATTAGTAGATTGTGATATTTGCACTAATAAGGTCTTGTTAGAAGAGTAAAAATGTTATTTTGAGAAAGATCCTATATTAATTTTCTGTCACATTAGTAGGTTCCTGATTGAGTTTGTGTTTCTTTACAGAAATCGAAGAAGGAGGCTGTGTATGAAAATGTTCCTAAAAAACGATGATCAAATACAGTAACTAATGGAAATTGGAAAAAATACATAAATTAAAAAAAACTCTGCCAAGTTCTTTTTTTCACTCTTTATATCATATTTTTACTTTTATTGTGATGTATAATTTTATATATACAGTGTATATATATATATACATACATACACACACACACATTTTATTTTACCGATTGAAACATACAGAAAATGTCCTATTTTTAGTTGAGCAAAAGGAAATTTATCTACAGTAATGTCCATTATTAAAAATTTTAACCTTCTCTGTGCTCCATTGTATTTTATTATTTTTGCAAATGTAATTTACAGTACCTCTCCTGGATAGTTTTTGAAATGTATCACAAACACATCGCTTTCTAGTGTCCAAAGCAGAAAATCTTTTTCTAAGAATATCACTCTGTGCAACAAGGGTGTGTGCTAGAAATACACAGAGATCAAACGGAGCAGGAAGCCAGCAACGCAAAAAGCCAAGGCTGAGCAGGCAGAGCCGTAGACCACCAAGGTGAAGCAAGTGGAAATAAAGAAGACCAGGGCGAAGCAGAAGATGTTCAAAGTAGAGCACACAGAAAGTTGAAGACCTCCATTGCAGTGCAGACTGTAGATCTGAAGATCTCCAAAGTGGGGCAGACAATCACCACAGCAGACCAGATGGGTACCACAATCCCCACGGTGGAGCAGATTAGGACCAGGGTGGAACTGATGGAACTGAAGACCATTTCAGCTGAACTGATGGTTCAGGGAACCACCAAGGCAGATCAGGCAGGACTTGAACAAAGAGGACAGAGAGGTTAACAATGGCCTCTTTGGCAATAACAGGGTATAGAGATAGTTCAGAGACTTTGTAAATAGCCTCTCTGACTGTAACAGAACAGTCAGGCAGCTCACAGAAGGCCTCATTGGCCATTACAGGATAAACAGAGAGTTCAGGACCAGCCTTTCTTGCCCTGACAGGATAGTCAAAGAGTTCACAATGAGCTCTGTTAAAATGACAAAGCCGGCAGAGAGTTCATAAGTGGGAGTTCATGCTTCAAAAGGAACTGAAGCAGAGACCGCTGCCACCTCTGGAGGTTCTGCAACAGACTCAGAGACTGGATAGAGATCTAGAGTGGATTCATGGACTGGAGCATGCTCGGCAGTAGATTGAGGGACTAGAGTGTACTCTGGAGCAGATTCAAGGACTGGAGTGGGCTCTGGAGTGGACTCAGAAAATGGAGCAGGCTCAGAAGCAGACTCGGGAACTAGAATGGACTCAAGATTCAAGGACTGGAGAGAGCTCTGGAGCAGACTTGGGCACTGGAGGAGGCTTAGAAATGGATTTGGGGACTAAAGTGGCTTAGGAATGGTTTTGGAAAATAGAGTGGATTCTGGAGCAGACTAAAGGACTACAGTGGATGCCAGAGCCTCGGGAGGTTCTGTTGCAGAAGCTGCCACCTCCTGCTGCCTCAGTGGGCTTGAGTATGTAGCAGCCGGAAGGCTTGAGTGCATTGAAACTACATTGCTTGAGAGCACTCTAACTGTGTCACTTGAGAGCTTTAGGGTCTGTGCCTATGAGTGAATATTTGCAGAAACATACAATGCGCATGAAATGAACTTGTGAATATCATTGTTAAATATGATCATTATGTTTATATCGGTTTTATTCAGTCAACAGTTTCTCCTCATGTGTCTGTAGATTAAAGTTCAAACATGTTAATAATAGCAGAACAGGAGAACTCTAAATGAAAAAAGAAATAAACACCCAAACCACAGGAGGTTTCACTTTGACTCAGAATATTAATGACAGCAAATTGGTGCTATGAGATCATCCTCAATTTTAACTCTGTATTTCCCCTTCTGCACAAATCACAAGAGTTGGGCTGCATTTAACTGTGCATATGCGCATGTGTGTTTGCATTAGGAGGGGCAGACTCTGTCAGGGAAGGATTCACATCAGTTCTGCTGTGTTTGTTTAGCTCAGTTCTGCTTTCATTGGTAGTCTTATTAAATTAGACTTTTCACTGGAAATGTTACTTGTTTTCTTCTGTTTCTGCTGCTGGTGTCTGATCGGTAAGTTATAAACATATTTCTTTCATTTATTCAAATTTCATAAGATTGATAAGATTATGCATTGGTTCAAATTTGACTGATTTATCTACTGTGTTCAAATCTGCATAATATTAATTATTAAAAAGATTATTTTCACTATATTAGAACTTGCACTTTCAAGCTGTAATCAATTATTCATGCAACCTTTTTACTTTAATTATTTGCTCAACAGCTAATTTTTGATTCATTCAGAATGTCTGTTCATATATGTGACTCATTTTGTTACATGTTTCTGCTAGGCCTATTATTAAAGATTACAAACTGATTTCAGCCTTTCTAAACTAACAAGAGAATGAAACCTGTGTAAAATCTGTTTGTTCAACAGGTGCGTATGGTCAGTCAGTGTCAGTGATGGAGCAAGATTATGTCAATTTAGAAGATTATTTTAATAGAATACCTTACAATAGGATGTGGAAATATGGAGCTGAGCTATCAGCAGTGATGGGTAAGTTACTTTCAAAAAGTAATCAATTATAATTACTAAATACATTAACAATATTGTATTCAAATTATTTTACTAATAACTCTGTCTGAAAAGTAATTTACTTATTCAGTAAGTAACGTAATTATTCAAATCACTATATAAATTCTTCCGAGGTCAATTCCAGCTTGTGGATTACGTAATCAGATAATATTCATTTTCGATTTTAACTTGTTCATTTAAAGGTTTTCGATTTGAATTTGTTCATTAAAAGGTATTAGCTTTCAGATATGGGAAAGAGCTTCCTCACTTTAATTACATTATCCAATAATAGTTTTCAATTGTAATTCGTTCATCCGAAAATAATCTTTCAGACAGGAAAAACTGTATTCGTTAATTCAAAATTCTTCAATCTTTCATATATGGGAAATGTACAATCGCTTTCATACGGATTACATTATTGCATAATCAGATATTGTTCGTTTTTGATTTGAATTTAATTACAGCAAGGCATTAACGCATTAATTACATTGACGCATTACACCCAACACTGGGTGTTTTGTAATTATTTACTGACCTGATTTATTTTCTTACACTCTCCTCCACATCCTGCAGCCTCACTCCATCTGATAGTGTTGATCTCTTTTGCTGGAGCTCTGCTGATTCTGCTGATTGTAGCTGCAGTCGGGATGTACTACTTCTGCAAAAAATGTGGAAAAAGAGGTCAGGAATTTGATTATTAACTACAATTAATGGATTTGAATCAGATATACATGATTCTACATTTTCAAGCTCTGTTGTGTTTAACGCATCTGAATTATTGTGCATGCAGTCGCAACGAACGAGGAAGACATAACCGATTCAGAATTGTGGAAACCAACAAGACAAACCACGGTAAGTTTATTCATAATAGTCTGACTAAAGGAGATGTTCAGCAATCACTTGTTTCTTCCGATAGACATGTTGCTCCTACAGGACTTTCTAAAATGTTTAACTTGAAAAATGGCTTAATGCATTAAAACAGTGCAAGAAAGGCCCAATTCTGTAAACACATTATTAAGAAAGCATGCCCAGAGGGCAACGTGTTTAATTATGTGTTAAATATTTATCTTCCAAAAAAAAAGTGGAACTTTGAAAAATTTATGCAAGAACATAGAGTCATTCTATAGAAATGTTTATTATCCCATTGATGTGGCAATATTGATTTAATTAATTATAAAGAACTTATAAGTGCATAAGTGCGTATAAGTGCATCCTCTGCTTTTGATACTGTCAATCATGCAATGCTTATCTCTCTGCTAGAGTGCTATATAAGGGTAATAGGGACTGTTTTAAGTTGGTTTAAATCTTTTCTAACCAATAAACAGTTCTCTGTAAAAAAAAGAAAAAAAAAAGAAAAAGGACATTTATTTTCTTCTCCTCGCAATCTATCCAGTGGTGTACCTCAAGGCTCTGTTCTATCACCTGCCGTCTTCTCTCTCTATCTTCTCCCCCTGGGTGCCATTTCATTGTTATGCCGATGATGTGCAAATTTATATGCCTGTGTCTAGGTCAAATAAGAGTGCGCCTGTCTTGAGGATGTGAAAGCTTGACTTGCTAACAATTTTCTCTTTCTGAATTCAGACAAAACAGAAGTCATAGTTTTTAACCTCTCAAAATCCTGACCAAGAAATCGCCTAGACCTCGAAACACTAAATCAATTAATCTCACCCCAAGTATGCAATCTAGGTGTATCAGAAAGTTGGCTCAAATTTGACAAGCAGATCAGCTTAGGAATTGGTTCCAGTTTTCTCTTTCTTCATTTTTGATATAAAATCTAGTCTTGTTTTTCTAAGCGCTCACTGGAGACTGCTATTAATGTTCTCATAAAACTCTCACCTTGATTATTGTAATTCCATCTATTTTGGCATAGCCCATAAGTCCCAAATCTCAGGAAAGGAAATTTGATCATGCTGCCCCACTCTTAAAATCCCTTTTCTACTTTCTAAATCATTTTAGAATTGATTTTACAATTCTACTACTGGTATATCAATATTTACATGATTTAGCTCCTCCTTATTTATCTGATCTACTTCACCCCTCTCTCACCACAGACCTTAGATCCAAAGATAAACTCCTCCTTCAGATTCCAAACTCGGCTAAAAGTGGCTGGTCCCACACTATGGAGTAAGCTCCCGCTCTTCATTAGATCTGCTCTCTGATAGCACACATACATCTAGGAGACGTCTATTTGACGTCTGCATTTACATCAGCAAGACATATTATTTAGTTGTTTGTTCATCTGCAATAAGTCTGGACGTCTCTTTTAGAATAGACGTCTATTGCATGTCTTTAAGATGTTTATGATTTAGAATGTATGCAAAACTGGCATCTGAAAGAAGCCTGCCAGACGTTTGTAGACAGCAGATGCTTTCCAGATCATGAGATCTTTAACAGACATCTTGCAGACATACACATGCTATCTGGGTTCCCACTTTGTCCGAGTTCAAATCATGTCTCAAAACCATTTTATTCTCTGCTGCTTTTAGTTAATAAGAGTTTGTTGTTTCAACTGTTTTGTTGCTATTACCCTGCTGAAAAAGAACAGCTAAAACCAGCCTAAGCTGGTTAGCTGGTTTTAGCTGATTTAAGCTGGAAATAGCTGGTTTTAGCTGGTCGTTCTTACTGGTCTAACAGCACCTAAAGCAGCTAAGACCAGCCTGGCAGGCTGGAAATGTGGCCAGAACCCCTCTAAAACCAGCCTGCTGACCAGGTTAAACCAGCTAAGACCAGACTGGTCTCCCAGCTAAAACCAGTCAACCAGCTTAAGCTGCTTTACCTTATTCTTATCTGCAGGCTACGACACTTTGGTCAGCCTACGGACGTTTTTAAATGTGCTTTATAAATAAACTGAACTTGAACTTAACATTAGAAAGCACCAAAAAAGAAAAACATGACATCGTCTGTTTTAATATCTCCGTCCCACACGTAGGCTACATACACAACCATGGCAACAAGGATCACGAAAACAAAGTGAAGATGACACAAGCATATTCAAACAAAAGCCAATACAGATAAGTTGTGTGAAACAAAGCAAAATCAAAAAGAAACAGCACAACCTCGGCGCCAGATTCAAGCCCTTCCCACGCCTTGAGTTCTCTTCACTGCTGGAAAGCTGGATCTTAGCTCTTGCCCAATCATAATCCTTTTTTAATTTCTCTGATATTTCCCTCTTTTTTTTATCTGCCATCCGTCCTGTGCACTCAACTCTCTTCTGTCTTTCAATACAAGACACACCTCCTTACTGCTGATTGGCTACAAGTGTGTTTTGGGACTTGGTCAGATAGTAGGGGCCACGGCTCTGCTGCGAACATAAGTGTTTTTTTTAAATCGCTTAGTGCATGTTTAAGGAGCGGCGGGCTGGGCCTCCACTATAGGCTAATATAACCTGATTAATACAGTTTGCCAAGGTCGCCTTAGAGACGGATCTGTGCACCTGCTCATCATATCTCTATCATATGTGCTCCTCCATCTGGACATTTTGCCTCTAGAACCACTGCCGTCAAATCAAATGATTGAGAATGAGTAAAAAAAAATTAAAAATTAAAAAAAAATAAAATATAATATTATATATACTTTTGTGTTTTCCCTCTATCTGGGGTGAAAACAAAACAAACAAATAAACAAAAAACACTGCAGTATAATTCAGATATTAGTCAGATTTACCCCAAATTTTACAAAGCCTAAAGGAAACCTCAAAATCTCAGAAAAACCTGGTGAGCATGTGACAAGGGACTCTAAACAAGGACGCAAAATTTTAGGGAGATCAACAACAGCAGACAATACCGTCATAAATGTTAGCGTAAGACATCATGTTTCTTTGGTAAATTACCTGTATTTGCCAAAAATGGTTTTAATCATTGATTTAGGTGGTTACAGGCTTGATTTTTTTTTATTTTATTGTATTTTTTTGATAAAAGCGCTTGAAAACTGTGAATCTCTGCTTGCAGTATAACATGCAGTTGGTAAAGAAAGTACTGACATATCTGAGCCTATTTCTGTTCCTCGACTGAAGTCTGAAAATGGAAAGGTTTCAAACTCTTGCAGCTGTGTTTGCTCCTTCAACCGTTTAAAGAGTCATGCGAATATAGGTTGAATGTGATGTCATTTCCTTGAGCTGCTCTTCTTGTGCATCTGTGTTGATGCTACAGTCCTACACTGAAATAATCACAGACATTATAAAAAAACAATTCAGTTATAAACTGAATTATAAACTTTTTTCCCGCTCAACAGTGGAATTTGACAGTCGTATTTACAGCTTCCTAATTGATTTTGTGTTCTCTTACAGGAATCAAAGATGGATGCTGTGCATGCAAATATCCCCAAAAAACAACGTTTAGGTCTGAGTTTGTCTTATTTTTAGATCATTGAATTATACACCCTTGTTTCTTGAACAGATTGAAAATAAAATGCAAAGTCCATGTTGGAGATTTATCAACATTTATTGTGTGTTTCTATGCTAAAAAAAAAAAGAAGAAGAAGAAGAAGCAGCAGCAACTATTTAATTAATTACATATCTGATAAAAAAGTTTGCAATTGGATTGTAAAGGTGTTTTAATGCAGGTTTGGTCAGAGTTTCCACTGCACTTACACTATTCTGGCCAGCAGGTGTGACCAACTCTTCAAAATAGTGAGAGCTAAGTCCATGATTGGCTTACTTCTGAAAACACATTTAAAAATATTTTACAGATGGACAGATTTTAGCTTCACAAATGAAAATATTTAAGAAATTAAAAAAAAAAATAGTGTGGTTTTACTTTAAGGCAAACACTGGGAAAACAAACATTTGTCAACTGAACACCAGTTCTTGTTGATTTAAGGTTAAAAAACAAAACACATTACATTAAGATCAACCCTAAGAAGAAAAAGAAGAAGAAGGAACAAGGAGCATAATATAATGCCAGGGAAAAATCATGTAAGACAGCATTACACTTAAAGACACTTAACATCTCAGCAACGTGTTTCACCAACTTAAAAATAAATCTGTTGGACATATAAAAATCTTGCTATTTATAGTTGGTCCAGCCAGGGTTAGTGTTACATTAGTAGCATAATGACTCCAGTCAAAACCAGTAGAAACATGAATAGCACTTATATGCATGTGTGAGGAGTAATTTCTGCTGTTGTCATAATGCTCTTCTTGGTGAGGTAATTGTATAAAATACAGTCATTGCATGAGAGGATGTGAGCAGGTAAGATATCTTATGTCATAACAGATTAGCATTATGATTTTGTGTAAAAGATAAGTAAGAGGTAATCATCTAAAAACACTGAAGCAGCTTTGATAAATTCATACTGATCCCTGATCTATTCCTAGTGATGCATTAGGCAAAATGCTTTAATACATTAACTAACTCTAACAAAAACATATAAATTGAAATCCTGGACTCATGACACAATTACTCTGAGTAGAGTTTCTGTGGATCCTTTTTCCATCATTTCTTAATTCTCTCTAGTGTCCATTTCAATGAAATACCAAAATGATAAATGTTGTTGCATTGATTTTGCAGGCAGCCTCGTTCTCATGTGTCCCCAGCTATGTCTTTATTAATTTAATTCTCCTGTAAATACATAAAGAAATAAAATATTGCTATCAAACTATAAATTGCAATTTATCACATCCAAAGTAAAAGTTTTTTTTTGTTTACATAATGTGTGTGTTATTATGCATATATAAATACTGTACACACATGTATATATTTAAGAAAAATAAGTTTTTTACGAAATATATTTATATGCAATATTAATTATATGAATATACAAATACTTTACAGTACAATCCACTAAATATTAAAAAAAAAAAATGCTGTATATATTTAATACTGTATTTAGACAAACTGTTTTATTTTGGATGTGAATAATTGTGATTAATCGTTTAACAGCAATAAAATAAACACATATTCACACATGGTAAAAGTAACCGGTGTGTCAGTTACACAAACACTTAATACTTAAAACAGTGTTTATAAACTGTCATCAACTGTGTATTTCAATAATACAAAAATAAAATTGTGATTTTAATCAATACCACAGCTAAAATTTCTGTATTGCCAATTTCTATTAAGAAACTTTTTTTGTTGTTGTTATATACCTTGAAAGTTCAGACATTTTGTACAGCGGCAAATTTATGCCATTAATAAGCGAGGGCACCACTGTTCTTTTAAAGTTTTTCTCCCCACAGTAAATCATCTGCTGTATGAGATACTTACATTCTGTGGTGTTCTTTACCTGTGGGAACTTTAAATCACATCAGCGGTTACAGTCGCAGCCACCAGCAGAACAACAAAACTCATTCCTGCTACAACGCCTGAAGACGGATCTGAATCTGGAACAGCTAAAGAGAAACAAACAGTATTTAACCATATCCTTTCATTTATATCTTTAACTGATATTAACACCTTTCTACTTCGGTCATCAGTTATGATATTGTTTTAACTTATACAGTAAATGGTGTGGTCTGTTTTTTTTTTTGTTTTTTTTTTGCACCACGACGTCACTGTGACCACAACGGGAAACTTTATTCAACAAGAAAACAGTGTTCACAGGAAAAAATGACTGATAGTATTTATTTATTTCATATCCTTATTTAAACAGATCATCAACTAGTCAGAGATGATTTGATGCCTTGATCTCCATCTGAGCTCAACTACTTATATATATATATATATATATATAATAATTCATTAATGACTCACAATTGATGGTAACACTGAAGCTTTTTTCACTGTTGCTGTTGGTTGTGATGATCTTTAGTGTATAAACTCCAGAGTCACTAGTTGTGGTGTTCATGATGGTCAGAGATCCAGTCTGATGATCCAGCTTCAGTCTGTCTCTGAACCTCTCACTATCACTATTACACTGAACATCTGTACAGATATAACTGAGATCTCCACTGATTTGAGCGATGCGAGTGTTGTTGAAATACCATTTAATTTCTTCTTGTTGGTTTGTTTTGACTCCAGTGTGAAAAATGACTGAATCTCCCTCCTTCCCAGACACTGAGACTAGATCTGATCCTACACCAGATGCACCTGAAGAACAAATTTAAGCCAAACAATAAAATACTGCTACGATATTGCTGTGAAAATGTTTTGATTGTAACATGAAGATTGGGTAGAAAAACTTAATGTTACAGACAAAACATTTTCAAAACATTTCCATATAGGCTTCATAAAAAAAATTTAAATAAAAAATGTTACTGCGTCATGTCTTCATTTGATCGGTAAAATACATTGACATTTAGCCTACATTTGACATGAATACAGTTAGTAAATGATGATAGATATATTATACATGATGCCGTGTAATGTTTATATAGACATGCTACTGAAAATCGATGATCTGTGCCAACACAAAGTGTTTGTAACAAATACACGTCTTACCGTGGTCGAGTAAAAACAGGATCCCTGCAAGTGAACTAAAGAAAAGCTTCATCTTCACAACTTTCCCTCAGAAAAAATGAATATAAATTATGATTAGTAAAAACGTTCCGTACTGCTTTATTAGCGACGCACAATATGAACGCAGTAATCCAGGAGCTTCCTTATGGAAGCTAGGGCAGTTTCTTTAGTGTGAAACCACACACAAGTGCACGGGGGCATATGAGGTCATGCCAAGGCTACTGAATGCGAGCATTCATGACACACTCCGGTGTTTCTATGTTCTCGCTCGCCTCCCAGTGCTCGGAATTCAGTTCCCTGCCCATCATGTTGACCTTCCGTCTGTAGTGAATGTGACAAACCCCTGACGACGGAGTTCTTTTGCTCTTGGCATAGCCTATCGCTTTGCTTCTTGTTGTCTGTGTGTCCCACAACGAACAAGAGAACTAGAGGAAACAAGTGCTTCATTATTAATCTTGCATTAACTTGAAATAGTGATCATTAACTTTATCGGCGTTCATTTTCATTATGTGCTGTGAGTGTTCGACCCATGCTTTTTGAGGCTTGTTATATGACTCTCTCTCTCTGGGGTGAGTTTTTTCTCTCCCCCGCGCGGCGCACATAGTCTACAGCAGAGAACAGGTTGCGAGACGAAAATAGCCTAGTCTGTCATCAGCAGCAAGGCACTCACTATAGCCTATCAGCAACACTGAATACAGAATAAACTATTCACGTGGCAGTGCTGGCAAAGGTCTTGTGGGATTGATGTCGAATATAAAAAGGCTTAAACTTGCAGTAGGCTGTAAAAACCACTGTCAACGAAAAATGAAGAATATGCCTACGGTTTAAATGATAATAAAACCAAGTAAACAAAAGTTGGGAAAACTAATGTGAGAGAAATACACATCCAGCTGCAAGCAGAACAATAACCACCTATATAATGTTTCATTATTATAAGTAGCTATCATAATTATTTGTTATTAATCTTATACTGACACACAATATAAGACTTTGAGTATGGTCTAAACCTTTAAACCACTTGTAGAAAACTGGAACCTTGAGCAAAGGAGGGAAAAAAAATCCTATTTACAATCCTATTTTGTCACAATTGCACCTGCTGATACATTTAAGAATAAAACACATTCTGTTGACCTACTTGTTCCTCATTTGTTATATGAGGTGTCATCTGCAGCAGGAAAGACAAAGAACAGGAAGAGATGATTCAGAAGGCAACATTAAGTTATTCATTTTCAACTATCTGTTTTTCTTTCATCTTTTATGAATGTCGTTGTTTAAAAATGCCTGAAGGCAATGTTTTTTTAAAAGTCAACACAGTTAAAAAAGTTAACTTGTAGCAGCCAGGAAAAACTTTTGTGTGTATTTATCTGTGTATGTTATCACACATGTTAGTTTGTTACGGTCAAATGAAACAATGAATACATCAAAACAGTTTTGGATGAATTCTATATTTTGTTTGACTCTAATGCTGTTGTGTGAGGAGCATCAGCTGATAGATTTATAAAAAGCAGGACAGGAACAAACTCTTCACCTACAAACTAAACACACATGCACTGAATGGTCACTCTCATCTACGAGCTGCTTGTCTAATCAACAGATCAAACCACATTTTTTAAGAAAACCCACCACAGCAGGTTTCAGTTTGACTCAGATGATCACGTGGGAGGATTCACATCAGATCAACAGCTCAAATGTTTTAGATCAGACATTTCACAACTGAACGACTGAAGAAGATGCTTCACATGTTTGTTATATTCTGTTTGTGCGGGTGGCATCTGAATTGTAAGTTATCGATATGTGTTTTGAGGCTAAATATCAGTAATGTTCTTCACAGATGCTAACAGTCATAGACGCTAATAGTGAAATGTAACTTCAATTTCAATGTTGACAAATGCAAATCCTGTCTGAAAACTATTTATTTTAAAATAATCCAGAAGTAAGCATGAAGTGCAAAAATCAAGTATCAAGAAGACATGTTCATGTTATAATTGACTTTGTAGCTTCATATGTTGTGTTGTAGATAGCCACATGTTATGCTCTTCTGAATGTTTAACAAACTACAGCTGACTTCAGGCTTTGTAGACCATCAGAGGCTTTAATCTGTGTAAAATCTGTTCATCAGATGTGTTTGGTGAGTCAGTGTCAGTGATGGAGGGAGATTCTGTTACTCTACACACTGATCTTATTGAAATACATGAAGTAGACAACATACTGTGGAGTTTTGGAGCTGTAAACACTCAAATAGCAACAATAAAGAGAAAGAAGCAAATCTCCACAAATAATGACACTGATGTGAGATTCAGAGACAGACTGAAGGTGAATAATCAGACTGGATCTCTGACCATCACAAACATCTCAACTCAACACGCTGGAGATTATAAAGTAGACATTAGTGGAGACAAAATGTCATCAAAAATCTTCAGTGTTTCTGTCTATGGTGAGTAGAGATCATATGTGATGAGCATCAATGCTACAAATGTCAATTTCACGAGTTCCCACTTCCTCATTAAATAACCAATAATAAGCATGTTTGGCAGATTGTCCGGGGAGCAGGCAGAGAGCCCGGTGAGCCCTAGGGGATTAACCCCTAGGAGGCGAGGGCTGGGTAGAGCTCGGAGTCCGGCCTGGTCTCCGCGAGCCCCCCGGGAGGAGGGTGGGATGGCTGAATTACTGGAATGGCAAATCGGCTTAAAAGGAGCGATAAGCTGTTAGTGGTTTGAGCTTTAACTAAGGAATCCGGAAACCGGGTGTCCCCGACTAAGCAAGCCAAAGGGGACGGTAGCAAGGAACAAAAACTCCACAAGGGAAAAAAAAATCTTGGAAGAAACCTGGCTTAGCGGGGGGCAGTTCTCCTCTGGCCAGGGCCCAACACCCGGCTCCCATGGTGTAAGGGGCGTCGGAGGGATGCAAAGAACGAAGATACTAGGGAGAGGAAGTTGGCGGTATTTAAAGGGGAGGTTTTAGCTCTGATATGGTAATTAGGTGATAGGGATATCGGTGTTTCTGTAATTGCAGTGTACCTATAAAGAATGTACATGTAGGTATGAGGGAACAATATGTTATATTTGGGTAATAAGGGGATAACAAAGCAGATATTCAACCCGCAAAGAACTACGTAAGTATACTGAATTTACGGTGTACGTTTCTGTAAATATAGTGTACCTATTAAAGAACGTACATGTAGGTATACGGG
>JAUCMR010000056.1:2299056-2309167 GCA_032357425.1 Enteromius argenteus
TTTTATCGAGTCCCGGCCCTAATATATATATATATATATATATATATATATATATATATATATATATATGTGTGTATATATCTGCACCTGTAACGATCGCTTTGGAGACACATTAAAAGTTCAGCGAAAGCAATAAATTCCTACAAAGAGATTACAACGAAGCTTGTGTGAATGACCCAGAGTTAAAAGTGACAGTGTCACGCCACGGGAATGCACTGATCCCAGTGCAGCTTAATTCGCACGGTCACAGTCACCTGAGTTTTAATCACCGCCAGCTGTTGTCAATCAGAGACAGCGTTTTTTAGCACCATTCACCAGTTCCACGACGGCTGTGTGACGGAATGCGTTCAAGAGGATCACTGTGGATTTCAACCGTATAAAGACATCTCACCTGAGAATCCGTGCACTTTACCAGCTGTGGTCAGAAGGAGATCGCTTACCACGGCTGTCACAAGGATTCACAGATCATAGACACTATTCACTTCAATAAACTTGCAAAATTTACCTTCTTGCTCTCCGACTCCTCTGTACGTTACAGACAGAGAAAAATCAGGTGCAAGTTTTGCAAAGCCATGAAAAGAATGAAAGGAAAGGTAGCAAGCAAATAAATATTACACCATACTGCTGCTGCCATTGTTCTTCTTCTTTCAAAGTGAATTAAAAAAAGGTACACAATAAATAAAAATTGTTTCAATCAAACATATAGGCTATGTGCAAGCATTGCGAGACATGTTTACATTAATCAAGACCCACCTCCAACAGCTCAAAATGCTCGGAAACAGTATACCATCACTCAGCCAAAAAACAACTTTGTTTGAAGTATAATAGGGCTTTAACAGATGTTTATAAAAGCCATAAGATCGTCATTTAATACAAGAAACACTGGCACTGCAGTATTGATGATGTTCACTGTATCATCGTAACTATATAAATAAACACATAATTATAAACTGACAAACCAAACTCCACTTGATCTTTTGACATATGAGGTCATTGTACTATAAAAACATCCTACAAATTCCAAAACTCAAAACTTTCCTGTTAGTCTAAAAACTTGTGAAAAAAGCTTGTGGACTCTCTATGATGTAAAAGTTAGGATAAAGGCCTGTTCAAACCAAGCATGATAACTATAAAGATGTAGTTCTAAAAATCATTCTAAGTATTACAGTATAGCAGAGTTGACACCACAACCATAACGATATAGGCACAGAGAAATGATATTGTTGGAATCCTTTTGAGAGTGATTTTTTTTCCAGCTGATTAACGATACAAATCGAAAATTTAAAGTGACAGATACACTTGCGCTTAGAATAAACAGATGTTATTGTTTGGTGGTGTGGACGCTTATACTGTATCGTTATCTTTATAGCCTTAAGCAGCGCCTCTGCTGAAGATCATCAACTTGGCTAATGGGGGGACACTCAATACTCAGTGGTTAGACTAATAAACACAAACAGCTTTTAAAGGCAGGACAAAAGGGTTAACAAGGGGGCGGAGCTGATCAGTTGTCATGGTAACAAACAAGCGAGTAGAGACTGAACAAGAGAAGCATAGAAACAGTAAAACACACAACATTTTAAAAAAGAAGTCCACACACAACTAGAAAGGGACAGAAATCACAACAATATCACAATATTAGTGTCCTGACTCTTTGTAGTCACTAAAAATCCCATGGCACTTCCCCTGGTGTCCTAGGCCAAAACATGCAAACAAACAAAAGCATTTCTCTTTGAATCTCCTTTAAATGTTTGCGATACCACATTTTTCGAATTTGAATCATTCTGTCATGTGTGATGTGGTTTTTTTACAGAAACTTGAGGAGGAACATGCGGAGGAGGATCATGTGTACACAGCTATCATCATTAGACAATGATCTTCAACCTTTTCTAAGAACCAGATCCAGGACTGCCTTCACTATAGGAATCTCCAGAGACAATGCCAGATTGAGAATCTATGGTTGAGTTTTGGGATTGAGAGCAGAATCACCAAATGTAGTATATACAGTGTTGGGGGTAACGCATTACAAGTAGCGCGAGTTACATAATATTACTTTTTCCAAGTAACTAGTAAAGTAACGCATTACTTTTTAATTTTAAAATAATCTGAGTTACTTTTTTTTAAAAAAGTAACGCCAGTTACTTTGTTTTCTTATTCATTGACTGACAAGTCTCCTGACCATGTGAAATCAGAAGAGGCATTGTGCGCGGTGTGTGAATACAAACTAAATGTGAATGTACATTAACTCACCTCACTCTAAAAAAACAGATTTAGTATTCATCAAAATGAATTAAAATAAACTCAGAATATGATTTAAACCTGCAAACATTAAATTACACAAATGTATCGAATCCCATTTTATTAACCAATGTCTTTGCTGCTGACCTTTGATGATCCAGTTCAACCATACTTAGAAGCAAAAATGACTAACTATTGTGCTTTGTTTTTTTTTTTTTGTTTTTTTTTATTTTATTGCTGAAGAGTATTGAACTTTCTTCTCCTGTATTCTACTTTATGTGAATTTACTTTTCCTTAAACCTGAGGTTCATTCGTGACACTTTTTGGTGTGAAAGGGCTTTTACATTTGCTATAAATAACACTTCTTATATTAAGAAACAAACGCTCAAACTCTGCCCATATTGAAAAAGCAACACGGAAGTATCATTATGCATTTCTTTTCATAAAAAGTAACCAAGTAACGTAATTAATTACTTTTTTAGGGAGTAACACAATATTGTAATGCATTACCTTTAAAAGTAACTTTCCCCAACAATATACATTATATATATATATATATATATATATATATAAAAATGAATAAATCCCAGCGATCATAGAGCAGGATGGTTGTGAGGGTCTTTTGGTGTGATATTTAAAAATGCACTAAAATAATATATTTATCTTAAGGTGATTTGACCTTTATAAACTGTTACTCTTATTGGAAATTTGTTGTTCATGTTAGTTCATGCATGTGAGGGGATGTGCGTGTGTGTGTTTTGGGTGTTAATGGCAAGTGGTTAAAAGTATTGTTTCCACTCATAGTAGTGTGAATTCTTCTAAATGCACAGCTTTTAAGAAATAAGTCATTGCTTCTGATGCGTGATGACTCATTCACAAATCACGCAACTGATTCAATTGCCCTGTTCATTTTGTTTTTCCATCAGGAAATGTTCCACATCATTTTCATTAAAAAAAAAAGTATTCTAAGGGTATTATTAAGCATATTTGGGAGTCCTTAGTATGTGTGTGCGTGTTTATTGTTTTGTTTGCCTCAAATGTTAATGGTTCAGTTCACCCAAAAATTAAAATTCTGTCATGAATTACTCACCCTCGTGTCGTTTCAAACCCACAAGACCTTCGTTCATCTTCAGAACACAAATAAAGATATTTTTGATGATATCAGAGAGCCATCTGACCCTCGTAGTAAACGTAGTAGAAACATTAGTAAAACAGTCCACGTGACATGAGTGGATCAACTTCAGTTTTGCGATGCTAGAAAAATCCTTTTTTTTTTACGTGAAGAAAACAAAAATAACATAATTTACTCAACCATTCTTCTCCACTGAATTACGTCTTCCGCCATTTTAGAGAATATCACAACACAAGCGTATGCTTTCTTCTAGGCGCAAACAGCCGTAGATTATGCACATGCTTTCCCCCGGATCGTCAAATGTGTTGTGTCATGACAGGGAAGAAGAATGGTTACGTATATGATGTTATTTTTGTTTTTTATTTTTTGCACAAACAAAGTATTTTTCTAGTGTCGCAAAACTGAAGTTGATCCACTGATTTCACATGGACTGATGTTTTTGCTACATTTTTGGATCTGGGATCATTTCAGTTTTATTGCTGTCTATGGAGGGTCAGATGGCTCTCTGATATATTAATAATTTGTGTTCTGAAGATGAACGAAGGTCTTATGGGTTTGGAATGAGGTGGGTGAGTAATTAACAACATAATTTTCATTTTGGGGTGAACTTGCCCTTGAAGATCTGCTTATCTGGTGATAAATAAATAATAATAATAATAATAATAAGAAGAAGAAGAAGAAGAAGAAGAAGAAGAAGAACAAGAACAAGAACAAGAAGAAGAAGAAATAAAATAAATGACCAAGATAGACAGACAGACACATATATCATATGTTGGTGCTGTTAATTTGTAAATAATACAGTCCAGAGTCAGTGGTTCTAGTGTTTGTGAAGGTCAGAAATCCAGTCTCAGCAGTGACTACAAGAAATCACCCAAATGATTACTAGTTATTCCACCTAAAGGAAGAGACGATTCAGGAGGGCTGAATATATTCTTAGTGAAAAAGAGAGAAACAGTCATTGACTCATTAATGATCTGATACAAAACATCCGGATTCATATTTTAACCTGGTTTTCCCTATTCGAACAAAGTATTTTCACAGACTCATATATTACTCATTAAAACGTTACAGATTAATAATGCTTTGCCACAACGGTAAGTGGAACTACCGTATAATGAATATTAACGTAGCCTATACTCCACCCACAGGAAGAGTTTTTCAAAACAACTGACTTACAGCAGAAGAGAGAAGAATGTAGGCTAATATATAAATGTCTTACCACATATGCGTAAAAACAACAGGAAATATGATACTTGTTTCACAATGCATGCAGATTCTGTGAGGTTAAGATGCTCTGTTATTTCTCTCCACTAAATGCGACTCCATTTTATCCCAAGTGAAAATGAAAGTAGGGAGGGAGTATAGCAATGACATATAGTTGCACTTTGTTAGTATGCATACAAAACACTTTTTTGGCTTCTGTTTATACAATGTTGTGTAAATGTTATGATGTCAAAACTTCTCTTTATGCTGCTTTATATAGCAAAGTAGCCTACTTTATCATATTATGCTATTTTATATAGCCTACAGTACGATTTTTCTGTTTCTATTTGGTGTGTAACTTTTTTCTCTGATAAATCATGATAAATGATAAATCCGTCTTTGTGTGCAAGTGTCATGTCGTCAAATGTTTTTAATGCGACTGTATTAACAGAACAGAGCTTTTTCAAAATCAGAATCAGTCACGGATTGCAAATCCTTTGATTCCAACCGGGACTTTAAATCGCATTTTGCGAATCATTTGGAGTCAAAAGGGGATCCCCCCTCACCCCGCCTACAAATCGCACCCTGCATATTATTATATATACTCCACAACCCTAAACCTAATCACTGCGTATAAATTATAAACGTTACACCAAATAGAAACAGAAAGTAAAGAGGTTGTTTATCACGGTGGCTAGCAGGTCAGGTCCACCGACCTACCGCATTACTTTTTTTGAGATGTGTTTTGAGATGTGCACCTTTGTAAAGAGAGGTGAGGTTTGTAAGGTTGTGCATGAGAACATTTAAACTGGCGGGTTGGAGCATTCACAACATTCACACCCTAGACTCAGACTTTTCAACAGCACTTGAAGAAAATGATCCTTTTGTTCTGTTTGTGCTGGTGGCATCTGATTGGTAAGTTATACATGTATAAATGTGACTGAAACTAATGGAAGTTATTTAAACCAGTGAAAGCCCAGAAAGTGCATCCTACATTAAGCTGCTGTGATATTTCAGACTCACATTTAAATTTTACAAATTACAGCCGATTTTAGGCTTCGAAAAACATCTGAAGACTTAATCTGTTCCTGGATTTTTTTCAGGTGTGTTTGGAGCTAAAATAAAAGAAATAGCCACTGTATCAGTGAAGGAGGGAGATTATGTACTTCTACACACTGATATTAAAGTACATGAGGATGAAGACGTAATGTGGAAATATGGAACTGAAAACTCTCTCTTAGCTAAAATCAAAAGAAATAAACAAAGTGTCATATACGATGATGTTCCTGATGGGAGATTCAGAGACAGACTGAAGCTGGACATTCAAACTGGATCTCTGACCATCACAAACATCACAACTCAACACGCTGGAGATTATAAACTACAGATTATTTCAGTTAAACTGACAGTAAAAACATTCAGTGTTTCTGTCTTTGGTGAGTAGAGATCATTTTCTCCCCATCACTTTATCTTATTATTTACTTACCTTAGGAAATTTTCATACAGACACACTCAGTGCTCGTCAGTCAACTAAATGTGTAACTCAACCCATTGAACCAAAAATATTTTTTATTTATTATTATTCTATATGTTTTCAGCTCGTCTGCCTATTCCTGTCATCATCAGCAACTCTTCAAACTGCTCATCATCATCCTCACTGCAGAATTGTTCATTGTTGTGTTCAGTGGTGAATGTGAGTCATGTGACTCTCTCCTGGTACAAAGGAAACAGTTTATTGTCCAGCATCAGTGTGTCTGATCTCAGCATCAGTCTCTCTCTACCTCTGGAGGTGGAATATCAGGAGAAAAACACCTACAGCTGTGTGCTCAACAATCCCATCACAAACCAGACCACACATCTGAACAACAGTCAACTCTGTCACACATGTGCAGGTATGACATATGATATTAGTGGTTATTTTTTTACTTACATTAATGTTTGTCTTCATCATTACAGCAGACATTCCCTCAGGTCCTCCAGAAAGCTCGGCGTCTCTGACAGCACTGGTTTCTGCTGCTGCTGGATCTGTGTTGATTGTAGCTGCAGTCGGGATCTTCTGGATCTGCAGAAAACACAGCAAAACTAATCAAGGAGGTAAGCTTTACCACTTTTAACCAATAAATAATACTTTAAAAACATACTTTAAATATTTTAGTTAGTTGATAATCCTAGTTATCATTAATTCATTTTAACAATTGTTGTAGTTAATGCCCTCAAAGTAACTGACAGTGCAATACAGAATTTTCCAAACACAAAATCAGTTTATATCTCCATATTACACTAAGAAAGATAACTTGTTTAACATGTTGAGCTTCGGTGACGTTTAAATGTTAGCATACAAAGAATCCAAATTGTGTGTGTGTGCACCTGGTATTTATCACCTTATGGGGACCAATTGTCCCCACAAAGATAGGAATACCAGTAAATTTTGACCTTGCGAGGACATTTCTTAGGTCCCCATGAGGAAACAAGTTTATAAATCACACAGAAGTTTTTTGAAAATCTAAAAATGCACACAGTTTCCTGTAAGGGGTAGGTTTAATGTCCCTGTGTGTGTGTTTGTGTGTGTGTGTGTGAAAACTTAGCATCAAATTAAATTCGCTAATGCCGTTTACAGCTTTTAATTAATTTTGTGCATGCTTTAACTTTACCAGTATTAATAATAAAACATATTGTAAAGAAACAGATTGAGTAAAGATTAAGTTTTTGTTGTTTTAACAGATATTTCATTATGCTTTTTATTCAACTTAAACAGTTGAGACCCCTGATGAACAGATCACTTATGCTGAGCCTCCATTCTACAGAAGAAACACATACAAATTGGTAAGATCCTTTAAATCTCAGTTTCATTTCAGCCTGTCAGATGCAGATCTATGTGTGCTCGTGTCTGCATAAAGACTTATTACATATATCACACACAACAACACCATATCAGATAATTACAAGGCCCTAAGATCAATGAAGCACTGAAACACTAAAATCCCGTATCACTCACTGCACCATATAACTGACAAAGCACACATTTTAAAACGGTACGTTCAAAAGACATTTGTTTATATTTTCAGTGCTCAACATGAGCCACTGTATTTATTTACGTCAGTTCTTGACATCACTGCTTTTCCTTGTAAAATAGTCTAAATCCACGCAAGGCCACTTGAGTTTAAACTTTTGTTTAAAATAAACCTAAAAGGCAGATTCTGAATAAATTGTGTTTTTCACCAAACATCAAAGCTGCTTCATTTTAATTTGTCAGTAAAAAGGGAATAAAGAGGGTTTGTTTTTTCATAATTAAGAATGAATGAATTTTTATTTTTATGTATTTATTTTTCTTACAGGAAGTTAAACAGGAAGATCATGTAGAGTATGGAACTATCACCATGAGATGACAAAAATACCAGGTTCAGCCATAAGATAGGAGGATCATTTTGAATGGTTTGGCTTGCTAAAAGATGGAATAATGAAATGGCAATTTTACAATATAGAATTATTGTATGCCCAATATGGTAATGTTTTCAATGTTTGACTAGAAATGATTGACATGAAATGACCATAAAAAGTTGTTTAAATACAAACTCAGATTCCTTTTATTTACCTTTGTAGAGAAAATCTGGGTTAATTTGATTGGATAAACTAAATATAAATCTTCTGCTTTAGCATCTACTGCTGGAGGTTTGTGGTTGATTTGAGTCTGTGATCGTGTGTCTGATGTGTGAAAGATGTGCCTGTGTCAGAAGTGTGTGGTTGAAGGGTACTTTTTTCCATTCCTGCTCGCATCTCCTCTACAGAACGTCTTGGAGAACTCATCAGCATTTCAGTGATGTATGCTGTAAAAAGTTCTGTAGAGCTGCAAACTCTTACACATTCATTGTGAGACTCACACATTTAACACATTTTCTCACGAGCTCACGCCACGTCCATTTTTCATGCAGAAAAAAGCACTCAAAGTTGAAAATGAAATAAAAGGATATTTGCAAACAGTTTTGGTAATTGCTTCAATCTATCTATCATCTGGTCAGTACGACGGCGTTAAAAGTGCCACCGAAAAAAAAAAAATCGAAAACTACGAGATTAAAGTCGTAATATTTCAAGAATAAAATCGAAATTACGAGAATAAAGTCGAAATGTTTCAAGAATTTAAATCTTTGAAATGAAAGTTATAATATTTAGTATAGTGCACTTGCAAATGAAGTGGATTGAGAGAAGGCCACCAGAATTTAGGCATATTTAAATATTGTTGCATCGAGCTGAACAGAAACAACTTTTATCTTAACATCAGCTCACACACTCTGTCGACATCCCTTTGGGGGGCGCTGTAGCTCTCTTATTTAACCCTTTTTAATGCACTACAAAGGCATTTATGTGGGATTATTGGCAGAAATTATATCATGTGTAATATTCAATATGCTTGGAAATAATGCTTGGACAGTATGCTTGGAAATAATATTTCATGTCTTCCATTGGAAAAGTTATAGTGCTATATATAGCTTTGTTGCTTTTGATATAAAACGTATTCAAAGGAATGTGTTTTTCCTCTTTGTTTGAAGTGTATAGCAAGATATAAAGGTGAAGGAACATCAGAAGGCATCGAAAAACAGGCTATAGACTAATTTATAATGTCTCGTAATCGGGACAATTATTGACTTACACTGCCGCTTAAACTAAAACGATTTCAGCTATATGCTATAATATATATGTCATGTTATAATATACATATTGTTTGTATTTCGCTATAAAACTGGCAGATTTTGAAAGCTGAGAATATCTCCGGGTGCTCCCAATCTAGGCCGACTTTATTCTCGTAATATTTCGACTTTATTCTCGAAATATTATGACTTTAATCTCAAAGTTTTAGATTTTTTTTTTTTGGTGGCACTAAAACGCCGTCGTAGGGGTCAGAACTGGCATTACTTCTTGTGAAAAAAAAAGGGGGTCAGTTGTGGCCCTAATGGTTCAAGAATCAACTGATATCAGAAAGAGTCCTAATTTTTTCAGTGAAGAAAACCTTCGCTAATATTAACAATTAGATCTTGAAACCTGTTTATAAAAAAGCTGCAAATCAATGAGCATACCCTAAATTACAAATTGATCTGCATGATGTGTTGCTTACAATTTGCATACATATTTCTTTACCAGAAGCACGTAATGTAGGCCATTTAGAAAGTTTAGAATGAAACTTTTAGTTTCAGAAATTATTTCTATCACTAGCAAAAGAAGCAGAAGTTACTTTTAAGAAGAACAGTACTAACAAACTGTACTTTTTCAATAACTTAACAGTGCTGCTGCTGTTCAAAATGCAGTAGTTGTTTAAATTTAGTCAAAATTGAGGTATTTACGTATGTGATCTGATCTGAGACATACTTATTTGCTCAATTCAGAAAAAGCCATGAAAATGTAGACTTTTTAAAATTCTACTGGCGCCATCTGGTGTCACAAATAAGACTTTACATACACTACCGTTCAAAAGTTTGGGGTCAGTAAGATATTTAATGGTTTTTAAAGATGTTTCTTCTGCTCATCAAGGCTGCATTTATTAGATTAAAA
>JAUCMR010000056.1:2436187-2454304 GCA_032357425.1 Enteromius argenteus
TGTCAACCTTTGCTAGTGTTCTGGAAGAATGAATTTATTTGAGACCTGAATAAAGTGTTTTGGTAGTTGTAGTGCATTTTGAAGGTGAAATGAACTGCTTTGCCGAGCTGAAACTTGTTTAGGAGAATTGTGTGAAGAGTTTTGCAAAAGTGAACGAAGTATTGAGAAATGGGTCCTAGCGTCTGGAAAAAACTGTAAACTGAAAAACGAGTAAAAACTGAAAAAAAAAATAATAATAATAAATAAAAAAAAAACATTAAAAAGAAACCTCCTCGTCAGCGCCGCACTCACAACACATAAATTTCGTTCTAAAACAATGTGGTGTTATGACTGCACAGATACTGAAAGGAAACAAAGATAGTCACTGCTTCCATCTGCATCGAATTAGCTACCCCCTAAAAAGAAAAAAAAAAGAAAACATAGAAGTCCAATAGAAACCATCACAGAAATTCAAATGGTAAAGATATTCTAGATTCGTTACAAGGAAAACATTTCAAAAGTTTTCTGTTAGTTTTTTTGTTTTGAGTTTGATGATTAGAGCTTACACCTCATGAAAGTCAATCATCCAGTGTCTCAAAATATTAGAATATTTCCTAAGATCAGGAAAGACTAAGTATTGCGAACTGGGCTTGCTCTCTTTCAGGAATTTGTTCAACACCCTCCTATAGTTCTGCGGTTGCTGGGGCAGCTGAAACAAATAAGTGGAAGGGCTCACTTGTTTCAGAGTATTTCAACAAGATATGAGAGCAGTGTTTGCCCTCTCTCTCTAACTTTGCATCAGTGGTGTCAAACTCAGTTCCTCGAAGACCACAGCCCAGAGTTTAGTTCCAACCCTGTTCCAGCACACATACCATGTTGTTTTCAAATAAGCCCTAATGACTTGATTAGCTGGATCAGGTGTGTTTAATTAGGGTTGCATCTAAACTGTGCAGGGCTGTGGCCCTCCAGGAATTGAGTTTGACACCCCTGCTTTATCTGCTGCGCTGTTACAGTACAGTACTAATGCAGACACATTCATTTCATGTGGCGCTTATGCTTCCAATTCTTGTTCGTGTACTGTTTCTAGATGCTGGCTTTTGGGTGGTCCTGCAGCAGATGTTTTTGTTGTGCGTGGTCTTGCTGCCAAGGGTTAGTCTGTTTGGCTGTTCATTTTTTCAAGCTGTTTTACACCTAATGCCAGAGTGAGCAGGATTTTTCCTCTCTCTCTCTACTCCTGCACTGGATTAGGCAAGTACATTGATTTGCCACTTACGCTTCCAACGTTTGTTCATGTGACTGTTTTTATGCACAGCTGACTTTTGTTGTGCGCTATGGTGCGCTTCATGCTACCAAACACCAGTCTGGCCACTACAAACATACTACAACCTGTACTTTTTTTTCTTTTTTTTCTACAATTACTGTATTTTTGTTATTTATTTATTTATACATGCATATAATAGAGGGGAAATGCTAAAATATGTAAAAATGAAATAATTAAAAATATGGCTTTGGGCTTTGATTGTTTTATACTGTTACGAGGAAAATTTGCAGACGTCCCTAATGCAGCCTAGGTGAACATTGACCCTAAAACTAACTGTTCCGGACTTAGTTTGCCAGACTAAAAATTATTCTTTCAGCTTCACTGCTGCTTGAGCTGGAAATAATAGCGGACTCCGTCCTATGGACTGACTCTATGGAGTTTTTTTAACACACACTTGGTTTTTGGCACTTACTAACCTGGGATGGGCTGAGAGTAAAAGACATCCCTGTATTTTCTCCCAAATTGGCCTGCAACAACTATAACATTTGGTACTATGTAACAATATTACAGCCATCCTATCACATTTATGGCAAATAACATCATCCATGGTGACATTGTATGCTGAAAAAAACAATAGAAACTGTAACAGAAATCTGAATTATTTCCACTGAATTATTTCCTGTAGTGTGTTTTACATTAGGATTTAGTGGTTTTAAAAAAAGCCATGAATAGAAGGTAACCAATTACCATTAGAGACCAACAGGTTCCATTGCAGTTTCCATTAAAACCAATACAATTTTCACTACAACCAGTACAAAACTGTGATGGTTTCTACTTTTTTTTTTTTGCAACAGAGGATTGAAATAAATGCATTACTGTACACTGACCAAAAATATAATCGCAAACCTTTTTTTTAACCCTTATACCTGGCCACATGTCACATCCATTCCTTCCCGTTCCCTTCCTTTTTCATGAGCTGAAGTCAAAGATCTAAGACTTTTTATGTGTACATGAAAAGCCTGTTTCTCTCAAATATTGTTCACAAATCTGTCTAAATCTGCATTAGTGAGCACTTATCTTTTGTTAATAAAAACCTGTTTTATTACACTTGTGTCTTTCTTGTGTTGATGATACAGAAAAGGTTCTACAAGTTAGAGATCCCACCAATCTTTATGTGATATATTCATAACCACACCCTAAGTGACACGTGATCCAAATATCAAGAACCCATCACTACACTATTTTGCCCCCTAGGTTTGCAAAAGCGAAAATCACTACAATCCCTTTGAGAGAGAAATGTTGCCGCTAAAAGATCCAACCTCCTTACTTGCAAGAAAAAAATATAGCTGATATAGCTTTAAAAAATTGTGATATAGCTTTAAAAAATTAATTAAATAAATAAATAGCTTTAAATGCTGACTTTATGTTATTACAAACACACTTCTACAAAGTGTAAAGATTCTACAAAAATCTTTAAATGCCATGGTCTCCAAGGAGAAAATACCTAGTACTGCTGTAAATTTCAAAACAGACTATATAGAAAAACATATAGCATGCATGTTGAGCGTACAGTAGAAAATAGGGTTAGAAATACAGTATGCAACAATGGCACTGCCCTAAATGGAAAATGTGATTATAATGTTAATAATAATAATTTATTATAATTTATTATATTTATTAATAATTTGTTATGTTTAGGAACAGGGTTACTGTGAGTAATGTTGGTACCATGTATTCATTGCTAATAAATGATATTTTTTAAATGACAGTGTTACAAGTGTCACATGTGCTGTTTAGTCTAAGAAGTCCATTCTCCATCTCTTGCAAGTTTGACACATTGTTCATATTAATGTTAGGTTTATTTAGTTTGGTCTCCAAAACCATTAACATGGTAATTAGTGCCACAAGAAATGTTAACAACCCTTATTAATTTTACTTTTCCACTTTCCCACACTATACGTGTTAAAATAATGTGTAAACTTTATATAGAAATAAAATGTTAAAACAAAATTATGACAATACAAAAATACAACCAGGGCAGATTTTAATTTTAATGGCACTCGTTACATGAACATACAAAGATCTTACAAGTTACTAATAAAAGTGCTTCTGAGTACAGCTTAAAACACTTCCTTTGGATGATGCAAAAAAAATCAAAAAGGGATACAAATGTATCTACAATATTGCACTGTGTGCACAGCATACCTTAAAAAAAAAATGGAAATGTACAGTAAAAAAACCCGGTAGCTGTGGTTGCCAGAATAAAACTGAAAAATATGGTATCGATATATTTTTTGTTTAATGTTAAACTTATAGTTAAATACCATACTTTCTAATAATAAACTATAATAAATTATATAATATTAATATATTAATCTATTAAAGTAGTAAAATCTATTTTGTAGCTTTCATATACACTGATAGCCACCAAATGCAGGTGGTAATGAGTAAGTCATATGATGAACCCTCATGATGACAGCTCATCAGAAGTTGCTTTTAAATAATACCAAAATGAGAAGGTGTTCAAGTGTCATTCACACAAGCACTAAACACCATCATGGTAACAATAATTAAACTGAAATGTGCAAAAAAAATTCATTTAACAACATTACATGAAACATACTACCCTAATAAACATAAATGATACAAAAAGAACTAAGAAGAAACAGTTATAGTTAAAACATTAAAGAAAAAACATCAAATTCAAACAAAATGTAAAAGTTCTGGGAAGTTTATGGTGTTTCCCTGTAAATTTAACAGGAATTTACCATTGACCATTTAACGTGTTTTCACTGTGGCATTTTCACAGTTTTATACCGTTAAAATCACAGTCATTTTTTACAGTGCACGATTTGATCTACTGTGGTTGCAGGATAGGTTTTGGTAAATGGTTTGGCATATTACAATACTTCATGCTTATTATTACACAGAAATAACATTTCTAGCATTTAAACAGTACCATAGTGAATTTAACCTACTAAACTGTTCTCCCAGGTCTTCAGCTTAATGCAAGAACGTGACTGTACAAAAAAAACTAATCAGCATCATACGAAGCTAAAAAGCTTCATAAGAAGCAGACTAAGTGAATATTCTTTACTTTCGTTGCAAAAAAAACCCCAAAACATATACATATATATGGATGAAGTGCAGTTTTACCAATAAGGACATTCAGGGTTAGGTATCAACCATCTGAACATTATAATAAAAAGTGCATTTTGTTATCAATACATAGATTTTGGTAATCTATGAATAAAACATTAATTTGCGTGAAACCAAGGCTCATGCAACTTAGAGTAATATACTGCATATAGAAGATAATATATAACTATATATTTTTAAAATATAGCATTTTGTATTCTGTTCCAGTCCTGCACGTTACTATAGATTCAGTTCTTTAGATTGAGATTTTTAATCAAAGACACTATGGTAATATTTACGGATCAACCCTTGCAGGATTTGAACCTTTAACTACAAATCTATGACACCACAATCAAATATACATAAATTGCTCAATGAGTTTTAAAAAAGGATTCCTGCTAAAAACACTGGTTTATTGTAACGTGAATGTTAGGGATAACAGCACAGTGTTTCATCAGTGATGTTCCTCTCAGTGTCTGCAGTGTGCTAATACTAAGAGAAGTAACATCACAAGTAACGGTAGTAGAGACTCAATTCAGTACCTGCGTGTCTGACTGATTCTCAATAGTGCATTTACAGTTCTGTCATCATGTAACCAATACCAAGTCTTGAACTTAAAATTTTGCTGTCAGCAATTTTTAATTCAGTGTAATGTCCTTTCAGTTTTTACCATATTTAGTCAATCCTATATTGTTTTTTGTTTCGTTTTGTTTGTTTGTTTAGTAGTTTTAATTTTTAAAATTTAATTTTTGTCTTGTCTTTTTGTCAACAATACTGCATGTTGATATAGTTGGTATTGGTACCGACTGCTGTAAACTATTTCTCTTTGAGTAATGGCAGCTTTATCCACAACTCATCTCCATATTTCCTTTCAAACAAAGTGTCAAAAAAAAAAAAAAAGGTTATGACTCAATCTGATTTGACGATGATTCATTAGGAGTGTTCTCCTCTACAAGGTCAGTCTGATTTGATGACGATTCTTCAACCCCATCTGCCTGTAGGAAAACAGAAAAAAAATAAAACTGATAAATTAATATTTAGCTAATGTATTAAACATTTTAATGGTTAATTGGTTTTGTATACGTCTTGGAAAGGTTTTATGTGAGCACTGACATAAATGTTACGATTATTTTATTTATAGTATGATGAATGTTTTAAATGATTTTTTTTTTTACTGTTGGAGTTGAACATTTCTGTGGTGATAAAAGTAGAAAACGTTTATTTTACACGCTGGCCATCATAACAGCGTATGGTGAATAAATATAATTCTGATAATGTAATAAATTAATAGAATTACATAACATGTAAAGTTTATTGTAAAGTATAACAGCATGAGAGCAGTTCTGTCTCTGTCAATTATTACTGGTATTTCTATAAAATGTCATATATATTTTTATTTCCCAGTTAGATTCAGTTCACATTGTATCTCACCTGATGACTGCTCTGAGTCTTGATGTCTGTTAGAATAATAATAACTTGAATTAAACACACGTTACTTTAGTTAACTGGCGTAAAAATAATTTTTTCACAATTTTTAAAGGATTACTTTCACAAAACAGATTTCAAATCTTGTTAAATCAGCTTTCCTTCTTGAATGGCGCTTGCAAGAGTAAATTAAACCAGCAGATGCAACCAAAAACACCGGAACAGCGGAAACGGCAGCATATAGTCCTTTTCGGTCGGCTGAAAATATAGAGTCATTATTATAACTGAGCAACTGATAATCTGATGATAATATGATCATTTTGATGTGAGGGGGAGAAAAGCATGGAAACCAAAAATCACCCAAAAATGAAAATCCTGTCGTCATTTATAACCCTCAAGTAGTTTCAAACCTGTATGAATTTCTTTGTGCTGCTGAACACAAAGGAAGATATTTTGAAAGATTGTAAACAGGCTGTTTTGGGTCACCACTGACTCCCATAGTATTTTTTTCTTACTATGTTGGGTCACCATTGACTTCCATAGTAAGAAAAATAAATATAGTCAATGGTGACCCAAAACAGCCTGGTTACAATCTTTCAAAATATCTTGCTTTGTGTTTTCTGTTACGGCCACACGTCACAAAGTAACATATTTGCATAATGTCCGCCCACGTTCTACGTCACGAACAACTTGCCCGCCCACAAACAGTACAATTTCCACGTGGATTACATCATGTCAAGAAGACACTGTATCCTGCACTTTGAGAGTTATGGCAATGGGCTTTTCGTTTTCCGACACACGCTGTAGCGGTAGACCAATCATAAAGGACTGCACCATCTGACCAATCACAGCAGTGAGGGCTCACGGAGAGGCGGGGTTTAGACAGACTGATTCTTCGAACTGCTTCACACGAGTCGTTTACTAATCATTTAGAAATGGGGTAAAATGAAATCTATTTTTGGAAAAAAGTGTTTTTTGACCTTGCATACATGTAAACCTGTTTTAAGAGACTCATAAAACATTAGCCACCTTTAAAATGGCATAATAGGGGCACTTTAAAGAAGACCCATGACAGAACATTAATGAAATAAAGTTACTGTAATATATAAAATATATAATATATATAGTAATATAGCTAAAATATACTTATTTCATACTTAGTTCAGATCTTTTAACATATTTACTGACAGATAACTCGAGACCTACATTTTAATTCAACTTTATTTGGAGTATTACTTGTGTTGTGCGCTATGCACATTTCTTATTAATAAACCTAAAATGTGTGTTAATGTCACTTTTAATGAGGATTGTGTAATATCGCCCTTGAAATACAAAATATTTAAAGTGTACCTACAGGATACTTGCAATAGTTCCACTTTAGCACAATGAAATATACTATGTCTTTAAATGGACTTCAGCACTACTTCCGCACAATTAAAGTGCATTAAGTATTAGTTGTTCCAGTTTAGCAGACTTGAAGTATACCAATTTAGTATCCTGAAAGTACAACTGCAGGGCATTTTATTAAGTACATAAATATAAAAATGTATTTGTAGTATACTGAGCATGAAATAAACATATTTCAAATAGATTTATGTATATTTATTTAGGGTTTATCCAGCAATAACACAGCCAAAAATATCCAAAAGGTTGCACAAGGGTTAAGAAAGTGTCTTATTGGTCACAAACTCTTCAGAGCAGTGGTCTTGTCAGTGATCCCAACCATGTTCCTGGATGCCCCCTAACACTGCACATTTTGCATCTTTTGTCTGACACACACATTTCCGGGTCTTGGAGTCTCTACTAATGAGCTGATGAGCTGAATCAGGTGTGTTTCATTAAGGATACATGGAAAACATGCAGTGTTGAGGGGCCTCCAGTAATGTGGTCGAGAACCACTGCTTTAGAGGACAGGGGAAGCATCGCTGGATGATTATAATTGCTTATACTCAGGTACTAATTCCTTTTGAACAAAATATACATTTCTTTAGAGTCAAAGCTTACTTTTAACAGTTAGCCACAATGGACTGTAAAAGAGCTCAAGGGAAAATGCAGTTAATGACTAAAGGATACTCACCCGTGATAGTAACACTGAAGCGCCTCACACTGGTGATGGGAATTCTGCCATTGATGACGATGTGTAATTCATAATCTCCAGAGTCTGTGGTTCTGGTGTTTGTGATGGTCAGAGATCCAGTCTGATTATCCAGCTCCAGACTGCCTCTGAATCTCTCATCACTATTTTTACAGATCTTAGGGGGATCTCTGATTTCAGTCATTTGAGATTCATAAAAATGCCACATAACATTATCTGGTTTGTTTCTTACACAAGTGTTTAAAGTGACAGATTCTCCTTCCTTCACCGACTTTGTCATTCCATCACAATGAACACCTGAAACACAAACCAACAGCTAGAGGATCTATTGCTGAAAACAACAAGCAAACTACACAACTGTGGATAGGAAACTGATTTTCATGCTCTTGACTTTCAGTCTGTAAGAAAAAAAAAGAAAATAAATAATTATATAAATATATGTATATATACACAGGGGGAAAAAATTGAACACATGAATAAAAGGGAGGTGCAAAAAGGCATAGAAACCAAGACACCAGCTGAAATCTAGCAATAATTAGAAAGCAATCCTGCACCTTATTAGTGGAAATTAGCTGGTTATTTCCCAACTGATGGCCTATAAAAAAGGTATGTCATCACCAATGTGTCACACAGGAAACATTTCATCGTGGAATCTGGAAGACCCAGAAAGACATGAAATGGTAAAATGGAGATGTGTTCAATAATTATTTCACCTGTTGTATACTTACAGTGGATGAAATACGTATTGAACACGTCACCATTTTTCTGTGTGTGTGTATGCTTAAAAGATAATGATTTACCAGTGACATTAACATTCCTTTGGAGGATGCTGCTGCTGCTGTTATTCCTTATCTGTAATTCATAGAGTCCAGAGTCTGTGGTTGTGATGTTTGTGATGGTCAGAGATCCGGTCTGATTCTCCAGCTTCAGTCTGTCTCTGAATCTCTCATCACTATCTTTACACTGAACATCTGTGCAGATATTACTGAGATCTCCTCTGATTTTAGCAATGAGCTTGTAATTAAAACGCCATATAATCACTTCTTGTTGGTTTGTTTCAACATGAGTGTGCAAAGTGACAGAATCTCCCTCCATCACTGATACTTCGTCTGAGCCAACAGAAGAACCTGAAGAAGGAATCAACAGTTCATTACAAGCCAAACAAAAAGTCACCAGGGAAGGAATAATGATTGGAAAGCATTTACACCTGGCCTTTTCACAATCAGATAGTTATCTAATCAGAGAAAATGCGTGAAGTTACCAGATGTAAACAGGCCCACTGATCATCATGCAACGCATGAATATGAAATAGATTAATATTACACATATGAATACTTCAGATGACTGTGCTATTTTCCACTACTTTAAGACACAATGTCATGCTTTTCTACAAAATGTTTTTGTAGCCACTTTAATAATGTTTTTGTTTAGATTTTTATTAATTGCACAGAAACTTATGTCCACATTACACTGATCAGTTTATGTAAATAACTTGACTTGAAAGCAGCTAAAAGTAGATGGCTGCAGATGTAGCTGGACACATATGAAGATAAAAGACAGATATTTTTTGAGTATCATAATGAAACTATACTTACTACTGACAGAAACACTGAAGATCTTTACAAGGCTGCCGCTGATCTTTACTTTATAAACTCCAGTATCTTCAGTTCTGATGTTCATGATGGTCAGAGATCCCAACTCAAATACCTTCAGTCTGTCTCTGAATCTGTCTTTACACCAGGCTTTGGTGCAGATCTTACTGCGATCTCCAGTGATTTTAGCAATTAGGTTGTCATTAAAATACCACATAATCTGTTGGTTTGTTTTAACACCAGTGTGTAGCGTGACTGAATCTCCTTTCTTCACTGAGACTGGAACATCACCTGCACCAACACCAGACACAATTGAAGAAGTACACAGTTAATTATAAGACAAATGATCAGGAAAGTGTTATGAAAATGTTTTTTCTCCAGATCAAAAATTGTGAGTAGTCAAATATGTCTGGATTCATAATTTAACACATGCAAACAAAGAGTAGCAGAACATCATTGATATCGCAAAAAATGAGCTTTCAGTAAGATTTAATTTGGATGTAGTACCAAATTTTTTCCCATTTGATAAAAGCAAATCTCTGCTGGTGCACACAGTGATTGATTTGGGATTTACAGTAGAGTTTGTCTCTCTCAAATTTTACAAGCACACTCATACAACTTTTTTTTTTAACATACATGCAAACCATAATCTGACATCCACCAACACACCCACACAATTATAGCTGCAATATTTTCCAATTGGCTCTATAATATACAGAAGCAGAAAACAGGAATAAAGTAAGCATTTGCTTTATAGACCAAACCTAAAGAAACAGCATCATCTGGTAAAAAAAAAAATATATATATATATTGAAGCCTTTCCAACAGAATGAAAGTCTATTAAAGTCCTTAGAGAAATAAGATGTCCTGTCCTTCCCAGGCTTTGTACCAAAGGTCTTCTTCTTTCCCTCCATTTTCCTGGCATCTTTATCAAGATCCAATCAAAATGTAGCAAACCTTTGTCCAATATTTTGGTCAGAGAGGGGCCCCGCCATAAACCAGGCCCTGGAATGTGCTGCCCACTACAATGTCATAAACTCCTGCGCTCTTGTCCTCTGCTTGTGAAATTCATCTGATACGTTGCCTTTGCTATGATAAACACCGGTTTTGCCACTGTTTTTATGTGGGTGTGTGGGGCTGCTTATAATATTCTTTTTAAATACGCTGGTTTTGCCATACTTTTCATGATAACCAACTTTTTAGCCCTGCATGCAATGCAGCTCGTGATCACTTAATAATGTGTGGGCTGATGTAACTCTGAACAAGGTTTTTTTGTGCGCACCCTTTTTTAACACGTCTTCACTGTCCTCCAGTCTGACATTGATAACAACTGAGATCCCCCAGTGTGACATGATCATCATGATCATCATGCACAGTGCGACCCCGGCTTAAGACTAGATTAGGCCAAAGTTCAATAAGTACATATTCACTAAGTACATATAAGCAATTTTTTACATGTCTTAGAATAAAACATTCCTGGCATGCATCTTAAGTTAAAACAAAGGCACTGACTAGTTTTAAGATCAGTCAGTGCATGTTTCTTTCAGTTTAAACAGCTCAGATTTACATTTTAGTCTAGGACTAGGATTAAGCCTGGTCTGTGAAACCGAGGGACTATGTACGACGTCACACAACTGCGTCATTAACTGACTGCTCAGTCGCACATAACACGCACCCTGTCGCTTGTAAACTCCCTATTTCATTTCATTTAACTTGCTACCATATTGAAGAGAAAAGAAGAAGCTCATGATCTTCCAGTCTCGGGTCTTTCACGTGGAGAACTGCTCATATTTTCTATATACTGTAATGATGCATTTAAAAGTGATCGACCAAACGGATGTTTATAAAAATTCACATTGGTTTTGGCTTTTAATGCACCTTATTTTAAAATGTACAGAAATTCGTCCTTTCATGTGTCTTTTGGTTTAGTTATTCACTATACTATTTATTAAATGTCTCGTTTCAGTTTTAGTTTGGTTCTAGTTTTGTATTTATTCCATTTTGTATGAAAAGGTTCATGTAAAATTAAAATTCATATACAGACTAAATCCTTTTCATTGAACATGTAAAAAATAAGTTTGAAAAAGTTGTCAGAAGCGCGGAGGTGGTGACGGTGAAGGCGAGAGACCGTGGTGCTGTAGTTCATTCACAGCCTAAGTTTAGCTTTTAAGTTCTGGCACTTTTATATAGGCATCAAAATTCATAAAATTGATAATATTTTGTGAAGATTATCTCGATGGACAAAACGTGTAAGTTTCATGAACTATTATTGAACACAGAGCTTATTTTTTGCGATAATCTAAAAGCCTATGGAAAAATCCCATTTGAAATGATCTCATTTTGACAAATTTCTCAGTTTAAAGATTTGTTATTTTCTCTGTTCTCTTGTGAATAAAATATAGGCTCATGTTATTTGAAATTATTTTAGCTTTCATTTTATTCCAATTTTTAAAAAAATGTCCCAAAATGTCTGGAATTCTGGTTGTATTTACTGATGCCCAGGCTTGATGAATATAACTTTCATTCATTGAAATTAAGTTTTTTAAGGAAAACAGTCCATCTGATGCAAATGATCAGGCAATGATTCCAAAGTATCCTCAAAAACATAAATTTCTCTTTGGGTGAAGAAAGACATATTGGATGGCTTGGGTAAGAGTAAACAATCACTACTCCTGCTCCTATATTGAACACCAGACAACCCATATTACATAGATAAATGATAACCATAAAAATATTTCAAAAAAGTGTGCTATTTACCGCACCAAGAATTCTATTGGGATTCAGTGGTAGGATAAGGAAGGTGAATATAATCTCCTTTTATAATAATTTTACAATGACTGCTATTTATTTAAATTTCTTCCAGTGAAAACTGTTCATAACCAATTTTATTTGGCAGAGATTATAGGTGATTGTAGGTGTAGATGGTGGGAGTGAATCTGAGGTGTCCGTTTGTTCAGACATTGCCTTCAGCTGTTAAAGCTATTAAGGTGTGCTGACCCAAACATCTTTTGGGGCTAATAATTTATAAATAAAATCAAACAAACATAGATGAGATCACACATCGTGGTGAGGTATCTGCCTCTGAGGAGTGTATTCAAACTGTATAATGCACAGCTAGCTGTGGACTACTACGATTCATCAGGCTTACATTGTAAAAGACTGGCTACTTTAACCACATTGAAAGTCTTTGGAATGTTCTGGACTCGACTGTAAACTGCCTGTGCAAAACAAAATTTCCCACACCATTTCACTGGACTACCATTAGCTTTGAAGGTGGTAAAAACTTTTACTTACTAACAGCTGAAACAATGAAGCTCCTAATGATGCTGAATCTGCTGTTCCTGATCAGTAGTCTATAAAGTCCAGAGTCTGTGGTTCTGGTGTTTGTGATGGTCAGAGATCCAGTCTGATGATCCAGCTGCAGTCTCCCTCTGAATCTCTCATCAGTATCACACTGAACATCTGTATGTATTGTACTCTGACCTCCAGAGATTTCACAGATGAGAACATCATTGAAATACCATGTCAAATTATTTGGGTTCTTCATTCTGTGAGTGTCTAAAGTAACAGATTCTCCCTCCATCACTGACTTTCTCTTCATTTCATTTTGTTCAGCAGCAGGAACACCTGAAACACAAACATGAAGCTACTATAGGATCTTTTTAGCAAAAGATCCCAAGGCTTTCTTTCAAGCATAAGGACTTACCATAAACGGCAACAATGAAGAACTCGCCACTGAAACTGCGACGGTGATAGTTGATGATCAAGAGTTCATAGAGTCCAGAGTCTGTGGTTCTGACGTCTCTGATGGTCAGAGATCCAGTCTGACTGTCCAGGTTCAGTCTGTCTCTGAATCTCCGCTTACCAAAATGACTACACTGAAGATCACAGATCTTTCTGAGATCTTCGAACATTAAAGTGTGACTATAATACCATTCAATCTCTTCTTCTTTTTTCATTTGAACACCAGTGTGTAGAGTGACTGAATCTCCCTTCATCACTGACACTCCGTTTGTATCAACACTGAAAAAACCTTAAAAAGAAGTGAACAGTTCATTGTAAGTCAGACAGTATTATATAATGGGAAAATGCTGTGGAAATATTGTGGCTGGCAGCAGAAGAACTGATTCTCACATTCACTCATCAGACAAACACGAGTCTCACGTTTGATCTTGAACATCTTAATGAACTTCAGTCTGAGGTTTATTTGTGACACTTTTTGGTTTGCTTTTACATTTGCTATAAATAGAACAACTTATATTAAAAACAAACACTCAAGCTCTGCCCATATTTAAAAAGTAACGCAAAAGTAATGTAACGCATTACTTTCCATAAAAAGTTACTAAGTAACGTAATTAGTTAATTTTTTTAGGGAGTAACGCAATATTGTAATGCATTACTTTTATGTAAATTTCCCCAACACTGCAAATATGTAATAATACAAATGCAAACAAACAGCAGGAAGAAACATCACTGATTTACACATTCACTCGTCAGACAAAGAAACATGAATCACAAGGAAGATTTTTACATCTTGATTATATAACCAAAGAAACCTGGAATCACTGTAACTTACCGTGCAAAAGTAAATGCATGAACACTGAGAGCAGTCTTGAGACAATCGTCATTATCGCAATTCTTGCCTAAACACGAAGGTAGATTAAGTCAAATAAAAGCTCTCTTGTTCCTCTGTTTCACTCTAGCTAAAGTAATGATGGGAGACTCCATGCATACCTTCGCGATGACGTAAACACGTTTCTGCCGTAACCCGACCGCATAAAAACTAGTCTTTTCAGGCTGTTTGTAGAATTCAGTTTAAATGTTAGTTTATGTGCTCATTCGTAACTCACAGTGAGGATTTCATTCTTCTAACGATGTTGAAGGCTGCTGTTGTGCAAAATTGTTTTCAATTATTTATATCGTAGTTATGTAGGCTATACATATTATTATTACTATTTGAAAGTGATGTTTTGAAAGCCAAATAAATCCTGCACTCAACAAACTACTAAATTCATAACATATGTGTCATTAGTCTGGTTTTAAAATTTGGACAGCATTTTGATTTTATTTGTTCTTGTTCTTGCTATAATTTTGTACAGCCTAGCAGTGATTCAGAAACATCATAGTATCCATTGATGTGCTCCATTTCTAGATTAGCTATTATACGAAAATGTTAAATATTAATGCCACGCATGTCTTTTTTAAATCACCGTAGACCTATGTTCCGCTGGATATGTTGGTAAGTCGTCATCGCTCTCTAGTGTCCAAAGCGTTAAATCACAGCTCTAATAATAGCGCTACTTTTACCCGATAGAGAGCGCTATAAATAGATACTGCCGTTCTCATAGACTAAGCTAAGGAAGCAGTAATAATAATCAGAATAAGGCGCACAGGCCAAGAAGTAAAACTAAACTTACCTTTCACACCTAAATCATGAAGAAAAAAAGTGGAAAATTATTCAATGGACATGACATGATTCTTACATTAAATCTAAACAACACAATCATGCAATGGACAATTTTCTTTAATATCTAGTTTAAATATACAATCGAGTCTGCAGTGCAACTTAGATGAGTCCAGTTTGTGTTACGTAAAGAGTTGCTTGCTCTTAAGAAAAGGTCAAAGGTTGAACCCCTAAAATGTTAAAGTTGAACATGTGTTTTGGAAAGTAAAGGTCACATTCCATCCATCCATGTGAGAGAAATATCAATGTACAAGACATGGACTCAAATGTTAACTTTGTCTTAAGTCATTTCTACAATCACTAATGATTTCACAAAAAAACTTGCAGACCCAAAGAGTGAACAAAATCAGTTTTTATGGCACATGAACAAAGAAACGTTGTTTTCCAAGAAAATAATTGCTTTTGAGGACTTCGTTTAAGGCACTTCGTCATTGGCTGAAAATCACAGAATAGGAAATATTAAGAATACTTTGTGAGAGTGTAGGACTTTAAAACAGGACAAACTTTGTTTAGAATGCATTTTATCCTAAATAAAACCTTGTACTGTTAACTTACAACATTTAGGCACGAATATTTCATACTAATGAAAAAAACTAAAAACAGCCATAACGATGTTCACATGTGTTCTGGATGGTTCTGTAGGCAGGTGACGAACTCTTTGACCGGGTGACCCTGGAAACAGATCTGATAAACGGCATTAAACAGGGGAAACCTATAGAGAAACATAGAAGGTTTTACATAAATATCCAGAAAAGAGACAAAATATGTTTTCCATAGTGTGAGCAGTGCTGGGTAGATTACATTCCACATTTTTGGTCATATAATAAGACTACCTTTTGATTTACAAAAAAGATAATAAATTAAATCATGAAACTTTGACATTGAAATAAATTATTTTAAGTTAACAATAATTAAAATAAAATGTTTTCCCGCCATGTCATGTTACCTGCTATTTTAAATACTTTCTGAGAATATATAGAAGTGTCGGGCTTTCTTAAAATAGACTTAGGGAAAATCAAGAATATATATTCTTTAATAATAATCATGTAACAAAGTAAATGTAGTCTGAAAATGTATATAATCTAATTATAAGTACTTGCTTTTTGGAAATTGATTACATGTAATAGGTTGCTACCCAGCTTTGACTGTGAAGAATGCAAAGATAGTTACTTTTCCACCAGGTTCTTGTGTTTGAGGATCTGATGAACTTCTGCTGCGGTTGCCGGACCTTGAAGTTTCTGGCCGTTGAGCAGTTCTTTCTCAAGTTCCTCGATAGTCTGACAACAAACCCAAATATTTAACGCTGCACAAAAACAGGGAAAGCACGGTAACATTCAAACCTGAGGGCCAAACATACTTTTCCTGTTCTAGCGAACGCTTCTCCGATTTTGCGGTTGCGTCCTCCGTAGCAGGTGGTGATGAGGTCGGCGACACCGCAGCTCTCCAGAAACGTGGCGGGAGAAACCGGACTGGCCGTGCAGAATAACCGAGCGAAGGCGATCATCTCCATCAAACCCAGACGGATCACAGCGGCCTTGGTGTTGTCACCAAATTCGAGACCGTCACAGAAACCAGCACCCACTGCGACAATATTCTACAATAAAAAAAAACATCAGTTTTTGACTTGCATGCAACTAAATGCTTCAGAAAGTGATGGATGTTTACCTTCAACGCCCCACAGATCTCCACAACATCAGCCTCTTCCACCACCGTCACACGGAAGTTTTGTGTTTGCATCAGTTCCTTCAGCAGGGGCCCGTGAGCTTTGCTTTTACACCCTAACACAAGATTATTATTGATTATTTGAAGAAATATAGTGGCTGTATACACTCTTAGAAATAAAGGTGCTTCACAATGCCATAGAAGAACCTTTTTGTCTAAATGGTTCCATAAGGAACCTTTAACATCTGAAGAACATTTCGGTTTCACAAAAGGTTCTTTGTGGCGAAAGAAGGTTCTTCTGATTATAAAAAAGGTAATAACAAGACTGAATGGGGTAGATGTGGAACCAAAAATATATTTTTTTCCTGTCATTACCAAAATGTCATTTCCATATTTGTGTACTCACCAATGGTAGTTTCACAGAATTTCTCGTCAGCGACCTCATTGGCCAGATTGGCACCCATCAGCACGGTCATGGTGATGCCGAGTTTATCCCTAATGACATCAGAGATCAGTTTCAGTCCGTCAGGACCTTCATCCACACCCTTATGAAACACACACAGCGGTATAACAGTGCTGCAGGGTCACATACAAAACTCAAATGTAACTACATAAAGCAAGACACTCACCTTAATGAGGGACATTCCCACAGCGTCAGTTTTGATGTGACCCTTAATGGTGTCACAGACTCGGGACACAAACTGGTGAGGGATGACGAAAATGAGGATATCTGCACCCTTCACTGCTTCTAACAGATCTGGAACCGCCAACTGAAGAAAAACAGCCATTTATCACTGTGTTTATTTATTATATCCAACACCACTTTAATGCTCCTTTACATGAGTTTCAAGATGGCGTCCTTACAAAACTTCACTATTCAATTTCCAAATTTCCAAACATTCATCATGCACGGGGTTTGAAACACCAGCTTAAAACATCTAAGACCACTCATAATGGTTTAAGAGATTCTGGAGATGCTTTATGTTCTCACCACGTTGGGCGGCAGCTTGTGTCCAGGCAAGTATTTTACATTCTCGTGTTCGGTGTTGATGATCTCAGTGAGTTTGCGTCCGTTGACCATCTCCTCAAACACCCACATGTTCACAGTCTTTTCAAACGTGCTGTATTTTGCTGCATTGGCACCCACTATCTTGGCAATGGCAGAACCCCTGAGGAAATGAAAGAACTTTGACAGACTGCACTGGATAAACAACAGGTAATACTGCTGCTGTAATCATGTCTGCACACACGGAGGGCTTAATTAACAAAAGAACCAGATTCATTACTGTGACACACATTCGCTAAATTACAGATAGAGTCCTGACTTTGCCAAAACTATAAACGGCATGTTTTTGCATTTATTGAATACAATTATATTCTTCAGCTATATTTAAACATTTTAAAATTGTACCTGCGATCATAAGCAGGGGCGATTTTAGCCCATTTTTGGGGGTGCTTCAGCACCCCTAAAATGAATAAAAGCACCCCCAAAGATTTCTAA
>JAUCMR010000056.1:2463600-2476872 GCA_032357425.1 Enteromius argenteus
ATATATATAATATTCCAAATAGTTTAATATACCAAATGGATGAGAATCAATGCACACTATATCCAAAAGAGGGAGACAAACACCCATAAACAGTTATCAGACTCGCATTTAAGATGGTCTAATAATTCTGATATGAAAATAAAGTATTAACATCTCTAACACAAATCATTTTTCTTTTAAATATGTGCTTCATCACTTTCTTAGCCATTTGAATTTAGATTTTCTTTTGTAAATAAAAAAACCCAATAACAGGAGAGAATTATAAGAAAAGGTCAAAGGTCATCTAAGAGGTTGCATAAATAAAACACGACACTCCGAATGGTTAAAATGACTTTTAAAGCTGTGTCCACTGCAGTGGACATTAGAAACACATCAGATCAGATCAATTAGAAGTCAAACATCTCCCTCAACGTCCTTTATTTTGACATTTGGGCGTACACCCTAATGCACAGATTTATACACACACAAAGTGGTTCAAATAAGCACTCACTGCGGTTGATTAAAAGGGCTGATCAGCTTCCTGCCGACTGCGCCAGCGTCCATAAGTCACACTTCAGCGGTCACAAACACTCTGATGATATCATTAAACTCTTTCCCATTAGCACACTCTAAAATCAATCCCTTAATTTGCTGCACAAATATGTGTGTATGAGGTGTGATGTATTTCTGGTAAAAATGTTTCCATGGAGACTACAGAGAAATAATTACCCTCCAGGCCTTAAAAAAAAAAAAAAAACTTTCATTTTTCCCCTAATATTTCCAGTTTCTGGCGATGTTCAAATTGGTTCAAGTATAACACTGCACTTATAACAGTACAGCTCTCAAACACTAACATGTTTGTTATTGTACTGTAAATGTAAGCATTTCCTTTCAGAGCAGTTTGAAGATTTTTCTTAATTGCATTGTGCTGACAGGAATGAACTTGTACTAATTTCCAGCAATTAGTCGCAGCACATACAGCAATATGAAACAAGAACAAGATGATCAGACCCCCTGCCTGCGTCTTCTCACTAGAAAATAAAGAGCTGGGTTTCATTTCAGTCCCCTCAGTTTATTTTGCAGAAGGAATCTTTATAAGGTTGAGAACAAGACATTAGCAAACAGCAGGCTTCGTTGGATTTCATTTGTAACAGGTGGCCTACTTTCCACCCACACTTCTGATCAATAAACACAAATATGAGCATCAAACAGAACTTCATATATAGCCATTTAACACTTCTCTTTCTTGTCAAGACTCACTAAAATCAAGGTAAAGATTTCCTGCTAAAGGTCTCTCTCGGCTTCAAAAAATGTCTAGGTCGAATATCAATACGAAATGAAGACCTCTCACAGTATTTTCTATACTAAATTGTTACTGGTTAAAAAAGAGCTGAAGTGAATTAAGTTCAAACCAGACATTTTAACTCTTAAATAGATGTCATGGGCATATTGTCCACAAAATATTAGAATCCAGCTGCTGATATAATATGGTTATCATTTTCTGTAGGCCATAAATCACATAATGCACCTCAATAAGAATACAATGACTATTATAAAGATCCATTATCCTGTTATTTTTGCGGGTATATTGTTATTTTCATACTGTAATATAAATTATAAATATAAAAAATAATACTATATATTACATGTATTACTATGTATTATTTTTTATATTTATAATTTATATTACAGTATGAAAATGACGCATTAACAAATTTAACTGACGTATGCGTGACGTGAGTTTTTTCTCAGTTCGCGCTCTTTCGAAGTTGGTTCACGCTGTGGTGAGGTAAGCGTCTCTTTCAGCTCCGTAAGCTAGTTAATGAACTATTTGTGTTGCTAACATTATTAGTTAAGTAAAATTATTCCTCATGATAGGTAGACATGAAATTAATGTGAGTTAAAGTTAATTCGAGTTTGCTTCGTGTTCGTATGATTAAATATGTAAACAAGCGCGAGGACATTTATGTGAAGTATATATCATTCACAGCTGTTGTTCTGTCGGTGTTTTTCCTTAGAATCACGTTGTTGTCATTATTTTAAGGAGTTAATGCTGCTGGTTAGTATGTTGTCTGGCCTGGTTTTTTCCACATTCACGTATTAGATCTGTAAGAGAGCAAGATTTACAGCTTCGTATTGTGCTTTTGCAGTAAAAAAAAAAAAAAAACTCTTTGCAGGTTAATTTGTGAACTTCACTCCATTTGCTGTAACCTGCTCCAAAGAGAAGCACCTGCACATCACCCTATCTGCCAGCGAAGATGCAGGTAGCTTTGTTGAAGCTTTGTTTACTGTTGCTTGTTGTGATTTTTTTTATCCTGTTATCCAAATCTGACATGTTTTTATGCCGCCAAAGCCCTTGAGTTCATAGCTTTGCTGCCAATCATGTCTCAGTGTCCTCCTGCAAACAAGGATTATTTATGAACCTAGTGGGCAAGTGGTGACACAGAGACAGATGCTGGACTTTCTAAATACGATGGATGCATGTAAAACTGGCATAAAAGCAAATTAAGGTCTCTCCAGTCGACCCGGTTAAAAAGCGCCTGTCTCTGGAGTTCTTATTAATCCTCTCAAAGAGCACGATGACACTCTTATCAGTGACAAACGGCTGCAGCTTCTAATTGTGCCACGAGATCTGACAGGATAAATTGGCACAAGGGCAGAAACTCCTGACAGTTGCATTATGGGAAATGAATAGTAACTCATTTTCAGTGAGCGAGTACCAGTGTGATGAACTCAAAGAGGCATGTAGGGTACTTACATTTTCACAGTTTCAGATGATCTGAAAAATTAAGTGACACAGCTAATGGGATAATACTTTATGGGAACATAGCACATATCAGGTGACAAGGATGTTGGTGTCAGTCTGCTCAATTATTTAGACGCATCTATCACAAACTATAAAGCATGCTTAGCCTGTTGTTCGAAAATAGAGAACCATTTTTTTTTGTATCACGGGGCTACCATAGTACTCCTATTAGTCCTAATTAGTTGAGCCTGAAGCATTACTTGAAATTAGTATTGCTTAAGTAAGTATAGCCATTATTAGCCAAAAAAGTATGCACTACGCACACAGTAAATAGTACACCATCCAGTTACCTTTTGCATTTTTAGTATTTTTACTAGTTATTGTAGACTTATGCCCTCTAGAAGCTTGTGTTCTGCCAGTGAACATCACTTTATTGTGCCATCCCAAAGAGAACATTAAATGTTCCCTTCCTGGTGGAATGACCTGCCCAAGTCAATTCGAGCAGCTGAGTCCTTATCCATCTTCAAGAAATGGCTGAAAACACATCTCTTCCATCTTTATTTGACCCTCTAACTCTAGCACTCTCTATTCTATATAGAGATATTGCTCTTTTATTGGTTTTGTTGTCATTTGTAAGTTGCTTTGCATCTGCTAAATGACTAAATGTACTATGATTGTAGGTGCACAACATCTTTGCATACTATTTAGGATGGATAGTTTGCAAATTGGGAAAGTCTTATGGATATTGGTTCTAAACCCTAAACCAATTGTGGATTCACAAGCAGCAGCTGTGCCGAATCAAGACTAAACGCATCTTTCCAAACGCGTATGTTTGATGCGTTTGGAGGACAAGGAACGTCTCAAAGGCACTAGTGTTGCACTACGAGATCCTCATCAGAATGCACTGACGGTTAGGTGGTGCTGCCTAAAGTCGTTGGCAGTTTTCCCCGCATCTGCCAGAGAGGCTCGCACATCAGCACAGAGACGACAGAAGGAAATGACATTCATCAGTCATTTGCGATGTCCCTCACTTCCTTTAAACATGCTAGGCTCGATTGAAAGCCTGCGGGTGACTTTGGACAATGGTGTCCAGTTAGACATGAACCGCTCTTTATATTTAATCGTGGTTCTGATGCCAGTAGGCTACTTTAATATACATTTTCATGAGAAGAGTCGGGTCGGATATCCTCCGACGATCTTGATGGATGTCTCATGCTTGGATTTTCTCTTATTCCTCCTGGGCTTGATCTTTCAGCTTATGCGCTCATGTCCTGTATCCTGATACCGTCTGATGCCCAACATCCCCTTCATCTTTCACCTCCCTCTTTCTGCTTTCCATAATGTAGGTCCAAAATTAATTCTACCTGCTGTTTAAATGAATAGTTCAGAGGTAAGTGAACAGTAAGGCTGGAAACCGGGAGCCACTTGTAATTCAGAACCATTTTTGTCTTCTATTTTTTTTTATAATACTGCAGCTGAATAATTTCCATGACGTCCAGTTTCGTTAACAGTTATTGAAAGTCTGTGTTGTTTTGTTGATGGTAATTAAAAATACTAAAACACTTCAAAAAGTGCTTTAGTTCTGCCGTTGAATCTATAGCGTCATGGCTAAAAGATCTAATGTGAGCTTACGGTCTAGAATAACTCAATATAGATAAATCCTGAAGAATTATTATTCCAATCTCTGAAATTAAACATGAACAATCCTGACATCCACTGTAAAACTGAATGACATAACAATGAGACATTTGTAAAATTATGAATGATATTTATTATACCTTCATAGATAAATAGAACAGCCTATTATCTGCCGACTGCACTATCAGGCAATATGTATGTTTGTAAAAAAGAACAAAAAACAAAGGAAAGAATAAGAGTACTAATGAATCCGTTGATTATCATGATAACACTGATAAGGATATTTTATCATTCTTTTACATCACCTTTACATATCGGTGGTCTTGTTTGTGCTTTGATATGAAGTTTGCGACATTAACAAATACGTCTCGGCAAGTACAGAATTAAAATAAACAGTAAGCCGTTAAATGCACAGTTCAGAATTCATTAATGAAATTAAAATAAAGACAGAAGAATAACAGTCTCACACAAACAAACACACAAGCACACATACATACACACAACTACAACAGTTCGCGGTTATGACTGGTGTGCTGTACGAGTGATCCGTCTGGTCCACCCAGCGATACAAACGCTTTGGTTCGTTACATTCCTGATCCTGGAAACACTTTCGTCCAGAAGCAGACCAGCAACACAGCGCAAATGATGAACCATTCGTCACAAACATTCATGCTCAGTCACACCTTCATGCACACAATAAACAATCTTGTAATTATACATTAGCCCTAAAAAAAATGGACACTTTAAGTCACACTTACAAACCTGTTTACACCTGGTCACTTTTTGTGTTTTCTCTGATCGGATATCATTATGCATCAACATATCTTGATTTGTGTTCCGAAGATGAACGAAGGTCTTATGGGTTTGGAACAACATATGGGTGAGTAATTAATGACAGTACCAAAAATTTCAGTACCAACTGGTATCATGGGCAGTAATGTCGACAAGGCTAAGTGCTTTCAGCAACCAGATGCATTCACACTTGTTTGGTTTTGCCAGACCACCTCCTGAAGCATTTTGGGGGGCATTTACAACTAGTCTTTCCAAGATAGGATAACTATCCGATCAGAGAAAATGCATGAAGTTACCAGGTGTAAACAGGCTGTGAATGTCATTTTGTCAGTCACAACATATCAAATGCAGTGACAAAACATATGACAAAAAGTTGTTTGTTGCAGTAGTTTTAAAAATGATAAACAGATGTCATAGATCCATAAAAAAAACACCATAACAATCCTACAGCATTTTTGATGTGCAATCCAATGCAACAAATTTTGACACATTTAAAAGAATAATTTAAGTGTCCAAATACCTTTTGGGGCCACTGTATAAATTTGGGGACTTCACATTCCCATTTATTGTTTGTCAAAAATGCTAATTACACAACAGCCTAATCATAAACTTAAAATAAACCTTTTTGGCATTTTTTTAAAATATGAATTTATACATTGTTTAGTATAATTTTGAATCCTTGTAGAGAGGTTCTGACAAGGTGCTTTTATCAGCTTGCTATTTTTCTGGGGTCACTGAGAAACTTCACCCCCACAAAAACAGCAAAACCTGCGCACACGCATATACAAAGAAAAAACAAACTTTACACCATCTTCCAACATTTGTATATAATTGAGGCAAACTTGGCGATAGTAATAATGATATCTAAATAAAACTAAAAACATGCACAGGACGACCAGCATGCATTTACAAGATGAGAGCTGTAACACAATGTCATATGAGACCTGAACCCTCCAGCACCCCGAAACCCGCTTTTGACGCTTGTAATGGTCACCATGTTCGGCAAGTTACATTCTCGTGAGATACACTGAGGCTGAATAGATCCAGCAGATGGGACTAATGAGGCTACATACAGTGAATAAGCGCTATATTTATCTACTGACCTACGTAAGCCACTGGTCTTAAGACAGTTTAGAGCCGTCACTATGTACACAAAAGGCATCAGGGTCCAGCTGCGGAAAGCTATTCGATGTCCAAGTCACGTATTGTGTAATTTCTTAGGCTTCAAGGAGTTTCGTTTTTGAGGCAGTATTTCCTTGAAATGTTCAAAAAACATCAAAAGTTCCATGGAACGTGTTAGTGAAAATATACTTTGTTGCTCGGTACCATTCCTCCGATGTCTGGATGTATCTCAAGACATGGTGGTTTTCCAGTGTGTGGCAGATTCAGAAGGTTGTTCTGTAATGTCCGGTCGTGAATGGGGTCCGTACTGATGTGGTCAGCTTTGGTTGTTCTCTGTCAGACAGGCCGCTCTTGCTTTACGCTCAACAGGTGAAGTCTTCGAAGTTGCTCTGGCCAGGATGGTGAGGTAGCATGTTGGCTGGGTAGGTTGACGGGGTACGAAGGTTTTCACAGGGAGCCTGAGAGGAAAGAGAGACAATCAGAAACTGCAGAGTGTAAAATGAATACTGCCTACATTTAGGCAATTAGGCAAAATGTAGCATGTCAAACATCACACAATATGAAGCAGTTACTATTTTAAACATCATTTTGCGCATGTGAATTTAGCGAGTGGCATACATTTATCACCCTCCGAAAATACAATTTTGTAAACATAGTGAATATTTGTCAGTCTAATCAAATAATAACTCAAGATGATGCTAAAAAAAAAACACCTGATATAACTACTATTTTTGGCAATGGAAGATCAAGCTGAGCATGTTGCATTGTGGGATACAGCATCTCATTCAGTATTCTCTGTTGTATCAGCATATTTAATATAGTTGGTCTTCCGCTTAAAAAACTGCATATATACTGAATACTGTAGACATATGAGTATGAGTATTATGCCAGTATACTATTCTGAATATAGTCTTTATTATCTGCAAGTGTGAGTTTAGCAGCCAGCACAGATACTGGTGTGATAGTTACTGACGTGACGTTGCACATCATCCAGGCTGAGAACAGCTCCTCGTTCGTTGTTGTTGCTGCGCTGGTGTTTCTTCTTGGTACAACGACACAGTTTGTACTTGATCACCTTCGAAGAGAGAAAACAAACCCACGCGTAAAACCTGCTGTCCACTTCAAGCTTTGGATGGTCATGTGGAGAACTTTTTTGAAGATTTTAATCTTCTAGTAAAATTTACTTAGCAATATGTGATGTGATAACCAAGGAAAAAAAAACATCCATTGTGAGATTAGAACGGCAGAAATGGATGCATGGAACTGAAAGACTAGCCAAGTCCTATTTGCATCCTATTTGCATCCCAAGTAAAGCACATATTCAGAAAACTTCCAGAAACTCGAAATTTGCTTCCGTCCCCAAACGCCAGAGATTGACAGAAACAATATGAAGCACTAGATCTGAACTCGTAACTGGGGCATTTCCCCCGGATTCCCATGTGGGCCTCCTGACACACAGAACAACAAGATGGATGGATGATGTATTGTTTGTTACTGGCTTTGGCTGTCATGTACCAGAAGTCAGTTTAAACCAGCCAGATTACGCAAACACACGTCCTGGAAGTGACAGTATTTGTCTCTCATTTCCTGCAAATGACGCCAGCTTCCACCTGCCATATCTGACAGCCTGTCTTCCATCTGTGTCCTAATGTCACGGGCAATACTCAGAGCCTGCTGTTGAGTCTGAACCACACTCTAGAGGCTTTTCACGTGGAAAGTCAATTTATCAAAATTAGTGCAAGGCTAGATTTATTTATATTTTCCAAAAGAATAGTTTTGGGTAAAGAACCCCTAAATGAAAGGAAGGGGAAGATAAATCACTAAAAAAAACTGTTGTGGCAAGTTCTTCATGCAAAACCTAAGAAGACTTGCCAAGGCCTTGGTCACTACCTTCAAGTTCTCCCGCAAGGTTTGTACATAAATTCAATATAAAAATGTGTGATTTTGGTCTGAATAAAACAAGCATACTGGGTGGTTTCATATTTTCTCTATTTTCATATTTTTCTGACAAGATATCCAATTTCTCCATTAGGAATGATAAGATTGCGCTGTGCACAACTCATAAATACAACCATTTTGGCATGGATGCAGAAACTCTTCATAAACCAGCATTGAAATTCTGCTAAACATCTCCTTTTGCATTCTACTGAAAAAAAATAGGTTTTGGAATGACATTTTGGTCAGTTATGACAGATTTTTCATTTTTGGTTAAACTCGCATCTCATTATGTGTGTTTTTTAATCTTTCAGCAAAAAACTCTGTGAATGCTTCTGCCTTTGCTTTTGTTTTTCAAAGGCTCATGTGAGTCTGTTGAGCAGAGGTGCAAGTCAGCACTTCCTGTAAAAGATCACGTGATCCATTATCAATCACTGCCATACAGAGATACCCAAGGAGCATCTGAGAGAACAGACAAGAAAAATAGCTCTCCTGGCATCGCTCCCCTGTTTTAAAAGTCATATGTTTTAATGCATAGTAGGATTGGGTGTTTTGCAATATAACATTATGCAAAATCATGAGTATTGTGATGATTTATGACTTGCATCTTTTCAACATTTAAAAACATGAAAACAGTGGCCATATGTTCAAATACATAAAGATATATACTGAAAATTGTCAATAGGGGGAATAATATTGCAATACTTTTTGCACAACTTCGCCCACCCAAGAGTGTAATACTTCTGCAGATGAGACCAATGGTTATCAGTCATATTCAACATAAGATCTGAGGACAATATTTTAAGCTGAAGTTATGTTGATTAAGATGCTAATGACAAAGTGTGTGCATGCATACTGAAATTATTTCTTCATAATGCCTAAAGCATTGCATCTGCCAACAACACTGAGTCCTCGGCTTGCTTTGAATAAGATTCTAGTAGTTTGCTTCTGCACTGTTCTGCTTGCATGCCTGCTGGATTGCCTATTATCACATCAGATGACAATTTTCCCAATCAAGAGACAATTCCACCCTTCGCCTTCAGGTGTTGATATCTTGAAAGCAATCACATCCTGAGCCAAGGCTTGAAAAGTAATCATATATTTACACTCCATTCAGAAGCTGAGTGTGGCAAAGGGTCCCGAGTGGAAGAAAGCTCCAATGTTAAGAGAGCACAGCTTTTGTGAAGGTCATACCAAACACAATTACGGGAGAAAGGAGAATATGTGCCATTTTGAGTGACAGAAATTTCCACAGCTGTCGAGTTTCAAGGTAATTATCTCTGAAGGGTCTTTAATACATGGAGAAAAGAAGAAATAACAGCTGCAGGCTTGGATTTGAATTGTGGAGGTCTTACCTCATACAGGTAGTCAAATAGCTCCAGGATGGTTAAGATACTGGCCCCGATGAACAGTCCCATCTGCCCACCAATGTCACCTGAAATAGTTTAGTCCAGTAATTAGCCACATGATCGAACAAACAAGTTTTCCAACATATCGAGCATAAATGGATTGTAAAATCACAAGCTGCTGTTTGTAATTTTTTTTTAATGTTCGACAACTTGGTCTTTATGTTCTCAGTCATTTTAAGTTAGTTTGACTTTCTAAAAAGTAAAACACTGTGACTTCTTTTGGGAAAGCAATTAATAGTAAAAGAACACATGGAAATATCAAGGGATAAAATCATTTCAAGGCTTGTGAATTCATCTCGACATCTCGAAAAATACCAGCTCACCAAGAAGGCCGGCTAACTCGTAGGCTTTCTTCTGCTCTATGGTCTCGTAGTTCAGGGCCTCGAAGAAGATGTCCAGCACCAGGATGTTTTCTCTAAAGAGCAGAACAGAAAGGAAAGGTGAGGACTCCCCAAGTGCATTTACTTCCACAAACCACCCCATCTTTTGCACCATCTTCCAAGCATCGATCCACAATCTCTGCCAATTTCACAGCATTTCATTCTCTAATCTTCCACTGCTGTAAGCAGATGGTTGGAGTCGATCCAGCAGAGACCTCGGGCCATTTTAGACACAGCTGGAGTTGATTCTGAGCGTATCTGTTATGTTTTTGCACATCAAGTAGTGGCACTTTACACTTTATATCATATTGCTAGAATTTACTCAACTTCTTAAAAAATAAATTGAGTTTTTAATAAGAACATTCCTACACATTCACTGCAGATGGTGTGAAAGTTTAATTTTTCTGGTCCGCTCTGAATACATTTTAAATGTTTAATTAAGCTACAGGCGACAGCTGCAGTTATTTTATGAGTGTTTGCCCAAGCTTTTCAAAGCTACCTAGAAGCCAAAAACACTAAAAAGGTTTGTCTTAATGGTTCTTTTGAAGCAGGTTTATCGAAGAATGGTAATGAGGTGCTACTTTAAAACCAAGTATAAAAAAAAAAAAAAAAATCACCATCTTCCTCTTTTAAAACCTAGACATTACATCATCTGGGTTTGAAACATAACCATTTCTTCTGTAGATTAATACACAACCCTATTACTGTCAAAGATGAGGGTGAGGGTTAGTTGATGATGGCAAGATTACATCTGATTCATTTCCTAAATATAAGAAACTATGACAGAGATCTGATTTTGAGCCTTTTCACTGGATAGTCATCAATATCTTTGGGAACAAGCAGAAAACTAAATAGAGTCATTCAGCCGTTGCGTTTAGAAGATTAAATTCTCCCAAGTTCTTCAGTAACTTCTCTTTTCCTGTTCTGAATGTAAAATACTGCAAATAATTTACAATTGTTCCACTTGACTTCTCTTTTCACTTTCTAAATGCAAAATACTGCAAATAATAGTTCTTCTCCATTAAGTTCATGCAAATGTAAGAAAACGGTTTCATGAAATTTGGATTGTCACTGTTTTGTGCTGTTAGGCTGCTGTATTAATTTCACAAATTAAAGTTTAGGTCAACATGGAACGGCACAACCAATTTCACTGAAGTAATAGTTAACACCTCATTTTATTTAGATTAATTCAGAAAAACTAATTTTTCCTTTACAGTGCATGCATAATTATTAGGCAAATAAATATTCTAATCTTATTACGAATTCTGAACCATATCAATCTTAATAATAGAAGGAGTTAATGAAGTTTATATATTTACAGTTACAACATTTCGACATATCTTCAGGGAATATGATCTATACTTAAAGGAACAGTATTTAGGTTATAATTTAAAAAATCTAAATATTTTTGCTACAAAAACCCATCGATCTGCTTCAGAAAACATACGATAGCCTCTTGGAGGCGTATAGGTTAGTTTTCCAATCATTTTAACGTGTCTTTTCTTCTTCACCTGTTTTTTTTCTGACCATGCTGACCCAATGAGCAATTCGCTGTCCAATGGTAATGCCTTAACTTTGCAAATTTAAGTGTTGCAGTAGTATTGCATCCTTCTCATGGTCATTAATAATTTTTGACTTTCAGTCTTTTTTTTGTAACATTTTATCTGTAAAAGAAAACCTGCCTAAAAAATATTCACACCTAAATATAATACTATTCACTTGCAGCCTTCATGAACAACAATTAATTTAAAACATGCTGACTTTAATATTTATCTTGTGTTTATAAATTAACACCCAAACTAGTAGAACTGCCTGTAGAATACAAAGCAAACCAAGAAAAACAACTTTCTTGACCTCCCTCTGTAAACTTAATAAGGATGCATGTTGTTCCAGATGGCTGCGGATGTGAAGACATTTCTTGACATTTCTTAGCGTGTTTGTCAAAGCAGTGATGTGTTACATGTCTGCCATGCTGTTGTCTGGTCTTGAAGCTGTTCAGATGATTGGCTGTCTAGATCTTACATGAGGGCAGACAAAGATCCTGGTTAATTACTGATGAGGCACTAAACAGCTGCCAATCTGGACAATTAAACCAGCAGGGCATAACAAACAACCACAAATTACACAGTTGTTAAATTTGCCAATTTTGTTTGTGATTTACTGTGGTTTATGCTTAAAACATAACCTCACAAAAGAAAAACCTTTGGCAACTGCAAGAATTATCCTTTGAAAACAAGTAATTAAGTAATTAAGTCTGCACAAACTTCACTTTTTCAGATATAGTTGCACAATGTCAGATTAGCAAAACTGTTCAGTGTTTTGGTTTACAGAGATTTCTGATTTACAGAGATATGTAGTGCAACGTGACCAAAAAATATAATGGCTGAAATGATTTTGCACCAGAGACAAGCAACATTTAAGCGAAACTCACGCAATGTACTGCTCTGTCTTGTTGAACTTCTTGGCCAGGTATTTGGCAGAGGCTTTGCTGGGGATTTTGACGAAGGACAACTCTTTGCCGTAGCGCGTCATGTTGCAGGGTGTGTCGCAAACACAGTAGTCATTGTCTCTTTCCACCAGAAAATCTAGAGCCAGAAAAAAAGGTAGAACATTTCTCTTAACCTCAAAAATCCTGGCTGGAAAAACAATGGGACAGATGATGAAGTATAAAAAGGCCTGGGGAAGTGGGTGGTGAGGTTAGAAGGGGTCATAAATCCAGCTGTCCCATTATGGCCTCCGGTTCAGACATCAGTAATGAGGAGCGGATGGGTTCAGAGAGAAAAACTGACCTCTAGACTGAAACGTTTCAACAAGAGGAGGCAAATTTCTCACCTAGAGCCGGATCTGCACATTCCTTATATTGTTCCGGAGTGCAATATGGAGCATCTCCTAAAGACAGAGAAACATAGCCTGTATAAGCAAAGACGACTCCCAGGAACATCTACAGTATAGTGAATTTTTATATATATATATTCCAAGAAATAGCATAAATTAGGCAGTACGTCAAGTACATTGCCATAAAAATGTTACAAAATGAAAACCAAAAATAAAATACAAATCATAACACCCAAAACACGTTTTATAATCTTCAAGCCAATATATATATATATATATATATATACACATACACACACACCAGTGGCGGAGCTACAATTTTTTACATGGGGTGGCCAGGGGTGGCCACTGCTATTTCGGGGGGTCCACACACGCACTGTACTCATAAAGTTGAAATAATAAATGAAGGAATTCAAATGTTTGAACCTGATCTGCC
>JAUCMR010000056.1:2476972-2498643 GCA_032357425.1 Enteromius argenteus
CGCGTCGCGCGGGTGGTTGCATGGATGGCTGTGGTCAGACCAGGGGGGGCCAATAGGGTGGCCGGGGTTCGGCGGGGAGTGGCCACGGCCCCCCCCGGCCACCCCCTGCCTCCGCGCCTGACACACACGCACACATTATTTAACATTACCTCCTCAAAAACTAGTTTCTAAAACTGTCCATTTAAATGAAGTATATACAGTAGTATAATAGTATTGTATTTATAATAGTAGTATTTTGTGTGCTGTCTTTAATTTATGCTGATGTCAATACAAAGAGACTTTATTACAGTAATGAGAATCTAATGAGAAACATCATTAAGAATAATGAGAATTACAAACAAACCCTAAGGTAAAATGCCCACACTCATTAAAGTGATGAGAAATGTGCTTAATTGTGATCCAAATAATAGTTACTACACAAAATATTCCCCGTTTTCTACATGCATAATGCATGTTCTTATTATCTGCTTTTGATTTTAAGGTGAAATAAGAGCTGAATGTATTTTTGTGCTAGTTTTAAGAAAAGCGTGAGGATAAAGAACAAAAGATGTGCCGCGGAAAGAGAAGAACACAATGTTCTGGCTAAAGGTGGAATGAAACGGCCTCTGTCTGTCTGTTAATTAAAACGTGTCGCCGTCCATCACGCTGTTGTTATCAGCTCTGAACGTCTCCTCAAAAATCAGATTTCCTCTTTTAATTAATTTTTATTTATTCAGGCCCTGAAGTTTCCTCGAATAGCTCAAGGACTCTTGCAGTGAGAGAAAGAGTGCATACAATCGACGAGACGCTGAACGGAAAAACATGTCTAGACCACGGAAGTGATCTGACAAAATTAGAATGCTTTTGTAATAATGAACTAGTTTGCTTAACAAAGCTCTGTTAAAATCAATAAAGTTGGCTGCTCTTTAGTCATAATGTGATGTTCCTGTTTCCAACATTGTCTGCATGCAGCGAAGACAGCTTTGTTTATTATAACCAGAGCACTCCAGTTTTGTCAGTGTAGATGGCGAAGATACAGAATCCCTGTTTGACGCAGCTCAGATCTAGTTAATGACAAAGTCTTTAGAGATGATCAGAGGGCTGTATTTTAAACAGACGTACAGAACTCAGTGGGGTGCTGGATCCTAACAGGGCTGCAGAAAATTAAGGTTTTCTACTTGCTCAGGTTAAAATCCTCTTACTTTCACTAATTCAAAAACTAGCAACTAGAATTTAAGCAAGACGATGTGCAAAACAGCTTTAGGGGCACGGCGAGGGTTTAAAAAGCATCATAGGCTTAAAAAGCAACAGCTTGAAAACATTTCATTCTGAAAAAGAATAACAAACCACAAAAATAAGCAATTAATTTGTTCATTTATTAAATAACTGCTGGGCAGAACACACTAAACTAGAATAGACACTAAAAAAAGATGATACTTTGTGGGAAATGAGATTCTTACTAACTTGTTTCATTAAGCTACTAATTTAAGATTTTAGTGTGTTTAATTGAGAATTAGGCTACATAATAAAATCAAAATGATGGACTTCAGGAAAAATATTGGTGCTTTCTCTGTTGGTGTTCAGAAGAGAATAGCATAGATAGATTTATAGTATTGCAAACATCATATATCTGGTTCTGTTGATACATTGCACTGTGTGTGTGTGTGTGTTTACCAGGCATGTGCACCATGCGGCAATTGCAATTCTCCACCAGATATCTTGTCTCACAGTCGATGCGGCAGGCGGTGATACTGTATGTGCTGAAGAAATCAGAATCCATGGGTGTTGCCTTACAGTCACCCCATGGAGGAGGGAGATACGTCAGCTACAAGACAGAAAGACAGCAATATTATCTTGTTGAATCTCTTATGCAAATTAATTACAAATAGGGCTGAGTGATAAATCAATATATCTCCGGTTCTTTGATTAGCAGTAAATCTCCATCACTTGTTTTCAAATGGAGTTGCAGTTAATACACAGAGCTGTAGATCAGTGACAAGCTATGCAATATCGGGTTCAGTATCGCAAATGAATCACCTGCAAAACTGAACGCGATAGAGCCATAGATTACCGACAAGCTTTGCAATGTGTATTAACTGCCACTCCATTTGAAAACAGGTGATAGAGATTTACCACCAAAGAACCAGCTTTACTGATGAGATGTATCGCCCAGCCCTAATTACAAATATCATTATTTAAATCACAATCAAAAGAGCTCAACACAAATATTGCTCCTCATGTGGAGTGTACAGGAGACTCAAATCACAATGGCTTCCAACAGAGTTTGACATTGACATGTTGCTAACATTTTCAGAATATTAGGGCCACTTTTACTAAACAGGGCACAAGAGTGCAATTCCAAAACAGTGCAGATGGGCGTTAAAAATTCTGCAGGTGATTTAATAACAAAATACAAATTATATATCGACCAGCGCAATATACCAAGCACAGCAGAAATTATCGTAGTTGCACAAAAATGAAAGCTTGCAAGAAGTTTTGATAGAGCTGGTATTACATGACTCCTAATTGAGGGTTCGAAGTAGCCTTTTATTTCTTGAAGTAAATAAAAAAATAACATGGCTTAGCAAACTATGTACATCTTCTAATTTGTTCTTCTGGCATTACAAATAAATTAATATGTGTGGAAAAATCCTCTGTCTTCTACCATATACTCTCTGTTCTTTGCAGTGCCTCCTTTAGTAACAATAATTGCAGCTTTTGCACCAAGTAGTTCTAGGAAATTAGTTCAAGGTAGTTCCTAGAGAAACAATTTCTTTCTGGGGTCGTTTTCCTGGTTGTATTTGCACCGGTAGCAGGAACTCTGAAGCGGCCGACAGCAATGTGTTTTTGCGTGACATTAACAAACGTCAACAAGCGGTGAATGGAGGATGCTGTGATCAGAGTTGTTTTTGTTGTGTAGTGGGTTTCGTGATAGCAGACATAGATTGTAAACGTACAATTTACGCAACTGCAAGAGCAAAAAGTTATTTTTTGACAACTTGCAGTGTCTTCACTGCATATGTCTTAAGACCATGTTTAACCCAGCTTTTCAAAAAATGCTGGGTTGCCAGTGTTTCACATGCGTTTGGCCAATCAGCATGCACTTACATCACTGATAGTTCCTATAGAACTGTTTTAGACCCTACTCTGAAGTAGGAGCTAATTTAGTTCCCGCAACTGAAATCAGTTGTAGTTCATGTGGTGCGAACACACCAAAAAATTGCGTAGTTCCACGATTAAGGTCTTTATTTCAAGTGCAAAATAGTTCAAGACATGCTTTTTTTTTATGTTAAATAATGGTGCAAATACCAGTCATTCGACAAGCGCAAACATTTGTAAATCTATTTCATATATAATATGAAACTCCTACAAATGCATATTTAATAAGTTTAGATGCAAAAATAACTGTGCCCATGCCTTTTAAATGCTAATTTGTCACTGCATGTCTTTGGTAAAACCTGACAGTAATATTTTAATGCCAAAAGATAGTTTGTGCTGCCACAAGCTGTTATTAGATTATGGGCTAGTTCTACTAAGCAGAAATAGGAATTTGTACCAAGGTATGTTCGCATCTCTCTCAAGCTGAATTATTTAGTATACATGCAATGCTGCAGTCAACCAAACAAAGTATCTTAAAAGGCTGCATAATGTTTCTGCATACATTTTGGAGCAGCCTTTGCAAAAAGTCTATTTGGTACATCACTAGGTTTTGGACAACGCTATAATCCCTGAAGACACCTCACTATCAGCTTGAGAAATGCATGCACACGTACACCATAAACAAGTGCTGTATATGCACTAAAATACACACACACAAGCTCCAGACACAAAAGGTAAAGCAAGCTAATGCTATTTTCAAAGTTAACGCATTTGAATTCACTATCTATAAACGTCACATGTGAAACCTTAGAGGAATATTTTAGGTTCAAAACAATGCAAGCTTTACCGACAACATCTGATATGTTGACTTTGCCCTAGAAACTAGTAAGCTGGCAGCATTTGAAGGCATTATTATGCTGCCTCCTAAGATAGCTTGTTTGGCAAGTATCCAATCCCAAAATGCACTTCAACCAGCTCAGTAGGAAAATCACCATTAAAAATAGTTCAGCCTAATTAAAAACAGCAATTTTACCTATTTGTGGTCTGTATTTTTCTGCTAGTTAGGATATTGCCTTGTTAGCTTGGCAGCATGCTAATGGCAAACTCTGCAGTGTACAGCATTACTACTACTGCTTTCCACAATTGCTAATGCAACATTAATTATGTGAGGCAAATGTCAGTGACTAATGAATCCGGCATATTCTATAGAAAGCCTCATTTTGCTTCAAGTTGCATTTGCAAGTGACTTGATTTTAAGGAAACAGCATTGCTGTGTGGATGTAGAGCAATGAAATGTTCCTGTTGTGTATTGATTGGTGGATATACAAAATAACAAAACCACATTTTTGCCCCAATACCTTTTAGTATGTTATTACGAATTGACTTAACTACATATAAACATTATTTGCTAATGGATGGGTCTCTCAGACTGGGTGGAAGATAGAATAGAGTTGTCAATCCTAAATGCTGACTGTGTGAACCACGGTGAGAGTGACAGACAGAGATGGATGCTAATCCTGTAAAAGCCAGTGACATTGAATCTTGGTGATGCATCTAGAGACGGAGGCTTGATCTTTGTGTTAGAGGAAAATAAATGAGGGGAAATGTTACTGAAATCAATCCACTGCACATGGGAGACGCACTGACCTCCAATTACAAGAGCAGAGAGCCGTCTGCGCATATCAACCACCTTTCTGTCTCTCTTCATCCAGTCACATCGTCTGCCCGTCTCTTTGACATTAATTTAACGATCACATACACCTTGCTTTCGCCTGTTTCTTTTTCTCACTGAAACAAAGCTGCTCTTTTTATTTCATGATGTGGCTTTCATGAAAATTAAACATGTATTCTGAGAATCCTATAAATAAATAATATTTATTCCAGACAGCAGGGTCGACCTCTGTGTCGGCTGTTCTCTCTCATTTGAAAATCAAATCTTGTTTGTGGTTGCAGGAGAACAAATTTCTTCTAGGGTGCATCTCACAAAGCTGTCCACATTATATCTCAGCCCAAAATCAAACAAAAAACAGGAAATTATATTTCGAATAGCAAAAATGAAGTCTATTTTATAACCGTGAGACTTTTCTGAATAGTAAAAATGAAGCCTATTTTGTGACAAAGAGATTTTTTTTTTACATTGTTCATTACTATTAAGCCCATTTTCACGAAGTATTCTCATTGCTAATGTGTGAAAGTCCAGTTTTTTCCAATAAATTACCATTTAAATCAATTACTTCTACCATGATAAATGAATATATACAAATATATATATATATATATATCTTTACCCTATTTTTAAAAGCCCAAGCCTTAGTTACTAATTCCAAAATGTCAAATTTTACATTGATTTGCTTCATTAAAAATTTACTGTATTACTATATTAAAAGCTCACTGTTTTATGTAGAGTATTATGAGAGAGAGAGATGGACTGAGCAAGTCAGATTACCTGCATAACCACATTCATTCTCCAGCTCAATCTCATATTCACAATAAAACATTAGTTTGAATACGATATCTTCGTCAGTATGACAAAGGATGACTTTGTTTCATCTGTTAAGAGTGATTTCCGATGATGGTGTGCATTTGTTAGCTGCCTCTTAGGTGTTGTTAAAAAGTAAAAATAACCTCCTTGTTTACAACCCTCTTTCAATATAAAAGTCTTTACTGCCAACTCACTCATAAGTCTCGTCCCCATCAAATAGCAGAATAATGTAACTAAAATCACCATTACTAACACACACCTCAATACTAAATACTACTAATAAATAATACTAGTATTTATATAAGTATTATTTATTGAATAATATTATTTAATAAATAACGACAGCTATCATAAAAGCTGCTAGGCAAAGTAAAGGCAGCATTAATACATCATTATTGTTACATAAAGTATAATGTGATGAGATTTTGCCCTAAGCCAAAAGATTTTGTTCTGGAACAAGTAAAAGATTAATGAGACAGATGAAGACTGTCCATTAGATTTGCACAAAACAAATTATATCTCATGTTTAACCACCATAGAAACATCAGAGCCAGCTGCAAAAGATCTGGCCAGGGTAAGCCTGCTCTCAGCTGGTTTATGAGCCTTGAATGGCCACCGTTGCCCTGGAGCTCACACATTCGAAAATGTTTTACACTGCAAAATTTTTTTTCTACCTAAGATTTTTATTTTTTTGTCTTGTTTTTCAGCCAATATATCTAAAATACTTAAATCAAGAAGAATTTTCTAGACAAGGGAATTTAGTTCACATTAAAGCATTCAAAACAGAAATAAATAAATAAAAGCAGCTGCAGAAATCAAAACCTAGCACTTAAATAAAAGACTGACACAATTGCAGTCCTGTGCATTTTGAGATGAGTCCAGCACCGAGAAATTTACAAAAAGAACAATGATTTGGTACCCGCTGTTCTTGGCAGGAGACAAACGTCTGGAAGCCTGGAGCCACTCCGAATCCCAGCTGATCGATGAAAGGCGGTTCATCCTGCGTGTGGATCTGGACTTTGATTCCCGCTTCGAAAGACGTCTCATCTGTGATAGAGAAAAAGAGATGTGAAAACTGGGACATGTACTTAATGCAGGTGTCTCAGAAGAACAGATGATATCAGATCATATGGGCTGTGCTTTCAGCTTATTTCACAGTATCAAACAGTCTCAAGTTAAACCCAAGTGTCTTTTCGACAGTGGATAAAGAAAATGGGTGCTTGGTCTCCAGATAGGAGCAATTGTAATAACACCTCCCTTAGCTAACACCACTAATTAAACCAAATTAATCTTAACTAAGAACCCAAAAACATGACTACAAAAACTTGAAATATACTACAAAAACTGAAATATAAACTCAAACTCACTATAACAATAAATCTATAAAAGATTATTCTTTCGAAGAATCTTAGCAAGATTGCTGCATCAGACAAGAAAGGTCATATTTTTTTTATTTATTTTCGTCAAAACTCTTCAACTCTTAAAAAGTACATGTCAAATATGCATGTGTAGATGTCAGTGCAGAGCTCGCAAAATTTCAACCCCCCCCCCCCCCCCACACACACACACACACACAAATTACAACAATAATGTATAAATCCATGTGCAGCTTTTTTTAACCCTGCTGAAAAAAAACAGCATACACTGGTTAGGTATGTTTTGATGCTGGTTTAAGCTGGTCCTTTGCTGGTTTATGATTTTCTATTGATTCCCAATAGAATCAATAACAACAGCTAAATCATTCTAGATGATTTTTCTTGATAACAAGCAAAATATGTTCGCTGCTTAAGCTTAAATCAGACAGATTTTTAAAAAATGCAAACTCATTCTCTGCCAGCAGGAGTTGCTTTAAGCATGAGAAATGAGAGGTTTCCCCGGTAACAGCTGTAGACAAAGCAGCTCTGAGCTTACAAACGCTGCCTTATATGCAGGATGAAATGAACATGACATTTACTAAAGTCAGTCTTCCTTTAAAAGAATACAGTAATATATTTGAGATTTTTATACGTGCATTACATGCTCATGTTTATTCGATGAAGCCTTTTGGAAAATCGGTCAGTTTTGATATCGTGGCAGGTCACCACAAATAAATAAATGTATGGGAAACAGATCCCAGAGCACAAACACCAGTCCAACTTCATTACTCTTTATTAGCTGCGTTTGTAGCCGGCGACACTAACCAGACTGGGTAACTTCGCTCTAGGTGGGTGCGCCCGATGAAACCATCCATACACAGTTCGCACGACCGCAAAGTGAAAGTGAATGTAAAAACAAGCGCAAATTCAAAAGTCTCAAGATAGGAATTAAGAATGCCCTTCCTATGCCATAACAACATGTAATAATTGTGATACATAATTGTAAATACTGCAACAAATGAGGTCGAGTTCAAACATTTGGTTCTGCAGACATATTATATGCACAACACAAATTAGCAAACAAGAAATCGACCATAATCAAAATGAGAAAGACATCAGACAAAATGAAAACAGAACAAGTCAGAATCAAACATTGAAAACAGCGACTGACAGGAATATACTAGTCTCAAGGCATTTCAAACAGCTTCACGTCTGTAATGTTTTGACATTTAGCCATGTGTCATCCTCAGACTGTAAACGGGAGTAATCCTCAGGTTTTGAGACGCGTCTCTATGGACAGCTAAGCAAACATCGGTGTTTCAACAGATTATAGGCTGTGTTTGACACTACCCAGTGTCATTAAAATACTTTAAACTAGTATATTATGGTCTAAACGCTGGCTTTCTTCCACAGCCTGCTGGATTTTCATGTAGTCCTGAGAGTGGTCCACGCGTGACGCTACTAATGACTATCGTTGCAAATGTATTTCCGAAGCACATCCACTATGAGTACAGAGTGGAGTTATGGATGTCTCCCACCTGCTTTATCACTGATTTTTGCCTTTTAAACATCTGCTTAATGATAATTAACGCACAAACAGAACAACATGAGGGAAATGATACAGCCGGCCACAGTAAACTCACAGATGCCCCGTTTCATGAATTGTATATCAGCAGGTCATCTAGCACAGACTCAACTGAAAGTTTTACTATCAAGACCAGGCCTTGTTAAACTCAATACAGTGTAAAATCTGGACTAATGTTCCTTTTTTACATATTTACAAGCCCGGACTAGTACAGGGTGAGATGAAAAGTCTGAGACCATGCTGAAAATCTTTTTTTTTTTTTCTTTTAAACCTTTCTTTTAACGTCTTGCCAAAATATTCCAGCAATCTAGTGCCAGGTTGTACCACTTTGGTATGTAATTCAGAATCAGCAGGGCCTTATAACCCAGGGTTAAAAGTAATGCTAACCCTCTTTCGAAAACGTGACACATGGTTTAAAAGATGTTAACTCTGGGTTAAGCGCAGTGTGAAAAGCCTTCGAGAGAAACAGTGCAGTGCCGAGTTTCTGGAGGAGTCTGGCATTGTCAAGACTTTCGAGACAGCTGCTCTGTAATTACAGAGAAATCCAGTCAGCTGTGGAAGAGATTTCAGGACAGCGTTCACCCGAGTAACCAGAGTGCTGCTTGGAGGATGTGATTAGAAATCTGAGACCTTCGAGAGCACCTGGCGTTAGGAGAAATTTGAACGAGCGCGAGCAGAACTCCTCAGGAAATCACAGCATTATAAAAACAATCTCAGTAAATGTCGGGTGGCGACACAGACAGGTGTGCAGGGCTTCCCCATCTACCCCCTCTCTCTTTTCAATTACGGAGGCGTAGAGAGGTTAAACTGGTCCCACTGAGAGACAGAAGGTTCACTTCCTAGTCGGGACGCATCACATCACCTGTAATTGGGTTGCAGCTGTAACGTGCATTTGTGTATTTGCCGTTTTCTGATCAATAGGATCTGGCCTGACGTCACTTTCTGCATTTTTCCGATTGAACTTTACCGGAAAGGTCACAGACATTTTCTCCTCGCAGCATTCTGACCTTCTGCGGGCAAACATGTCCAACGGCTGCTGTTGTTGTCTACTGCAGTGTTGTGCTTGTTCATTTTCTTTTTTTTTTTTTGGCTCGGTCTGATAAACTGTTGTTCTGAGTGTTGACCTGCTTTTTGTGGTGGTCTACAGCTATGCTCCACAACCTGGTGAGCTCCCAACTTAGCATCTGTAGGCATAATTGCAGCTTTCTAAAATACCTAATTTTGGCCAAATTCTGTGTTTGCATCTTTGTTGCAAATTCAGACAATTTCAGATGCAATAAGCTCAGTGAAAAAACATTCAATATAGTGGATGAATCAAGACATCTAATCCAAAAAAACCCGACTTATTAGCCTATATGTGTGTCAATATTAAAAACATGCTGACACCAAACTGCATAAGAATCAACTGAGCATTTCAAATCAGTTGCTATTTCAGTTAAGATGCTGCTAAAAAGTGTCTGTGCCTGCTAGCAGTATTTTTTTATGGATTTGAATCAATTCTGTCCCTTGCGGTGAGCTTTGTGACATGAATGTTTATTTAACAGTTCATACACAGTCTGTTCGGTTTAACCTTTTGATTAATATTACAGACGGAGAGCCAGTCTAGCAAATAAAGATTAATCCTAAACTAAACCCTCATAAGCAGATTATTAACGTTTAGACGGCTCAGATCATGCTGATTTTATGCAAATCTGCCTGGAAAGAATAGGTGGAATCCCAAGAGATTCTGCTGGAATCATTTTAGTGTGGTTTCATTTTAGGAATAAGGAGTGTAAAACAAGAGATCTCCTGGATCAGGATCTGAAAAAAAGATTTAATGTAAATGTATCCAGCTAAATGGGATGCAGGTATCAGCTTGGTCTCAGATATTTCTCCCAAGGTTCTTTAGGAGAAATAAAAAGAGGCACAAATGAAGCAACCGTTGGCATTCAGGCTGGTTAATATTATGGGATCTCATCTTAAACTCAGAAGACACATGAAATTACTTGGGTTAATGAGACGTACCAGTCTCTCCCCACACAGGCAGATACTCGTCCTGCTGGATATCCAGCATCAGCTCCAGCCCATTTCCCATCCCTCCTTTCATGGTTATCAGCAGTGGCCGTCCATCCTGTCCAGAGTTGAAGGTGTAGCACTTTCCATAGCGCGTGAAGATCTAGAAGAAAAATAAACAAAAAGACTTATTGTTTTTAATAATGGATGAATTTCAACTTTGTTTAGAGTAACTTAAATCAGATCAAATGAAAATTATCACTAGTAGAAGGAAGGCAATTTATGTTTAAAGATTTTCTAGTGATCACAGAAACGTAAATTCTTCAAATTATGCTGAACAAAATATAATCTAGATAGAATTAATCAAACAGAATACTTCTAAATGCCCTTTATAGAGCTTAATATAAATATCTCCTTATATCAACACAAGCATATTCCTTGAAGTTCAAAAGGTTCTTCTGTACAGGAATGACCCAGTTGCACTTCCAGCTGAAATCAAAATATTTCAAGTACGTTTTCAGGAAATACTTTGATTAATTATACAGCTTCTCTAAGTCTTGACGTGATGTACACTGGGGCAGAAGGGGCTCATCCAGCCAGTCTTAATTGAAACTGAACTAATGGACATCTAATCAGATCACAGTCAGCAGGATATGGAGAGCATGGCGCCTCAGAAACACAACTGCTCCTCGCTGCAGGAGAACCTGATTACCATTGCAGACAAATGAGAAAAATTGTAAAGGAAATGAAAAGGCCACATCTTTAGAGAACTTAGTGACGTTTTACAAACGGTAGCGGCTCCCCAGGGAATCACATCTCAGAAATAAATGCAACATGTGTAAGATACAGACTGCCATCTCTACCTCTTTCTCTTTGAGAGAGAGAAACCTTTCAATGCCAATGAAGGATGTGTCAGAAATCAGTTGGCGTGTGATGAAATGCCGCAGACAGACAGATGAATGGTTGATTCAGCCAATGCACATGCAGATATTCACAGATGGAGCGCTTATATAAATACACATCCTGGCAAAGACAGCAAAAAATAAAGAGATACAGATTCTGTTCTGAGACTGAACTGAGAGATTCTTTAAGATTCTAGACAACCATGAGTCAACAACTACCATTTTTACCACGTTTAAAAAAAATGCCAATGCTGACGCATTTCAATGAATCACACAATAAAACAACCATGTTAGCATTTAAATTACATTTATTTAATACTTATTTGAAAATTATTTACAAACATTTTATACTTAAAAAATTATATATTATCATTATTATTATTTTACAAAATGTATGGGAAATTTCATCTGAGTTAGTCATCTTGATCATTTAATCAATGTGAAAAGATGACAAGCAAAATGTGGCAATAACCCAGTAAATCAAATGATAATTAAGTTAACTGCCCTGAAATTCTCTGCTGATGCCAGGCCAGTGGCCAATCATAATTGATGTCCATGCCTCAAAACCTTGTATCTTGCTAACCTATACAGCATTTTGGAGCATTAAAGAGTCTTTTTAACTTTCAAAAAGCACACAAGATGCCCAAAAGGAACATCCACTATAATGTTTCTAAAAGCTCTTCCCTTTTTCAGACAAACATATTTAAAAGCATCAGAATAATTGTCCCCTTTTGCCATTACCGACAATAAGTGCTCCAGAGCTTCTTCTACATCTAAACTACTCCTGATGAGATAACAGTGTCTAAAGCGTTTAGCAAACAGAAGCGAGGCTGTTGCCAAGACGAGAGAGTTGCTGTGGTAACCGTGGCAACACAGCGTAGTTGGCTAGGGTTGCGTTGACCTTGGGACACAAGAGAGTCGATGCTAGTGGAGGCTTTCTGAGAAACTTCACAATGAAGTCCCCTCAACGAGGCCATCGGCCCATTGAGCACAGATAACTGCATGTTATTCGCGAGGACGTTTATATGCTAACAGCACTTTAGCAAATATTTACAATAGCCAAAAGGCTTCAGACAGCAGAAAATGCATATTCTACGTGCCTGACTGGAGTATTTTTCTAGTTATTTTAAGGATAGAAACACATTTCTCAGAATTTATAAAATGGCGTGCTTGAAATATCTCAAACCCTGAACACATTACTAACCCATAAATGAGAGACGAATGACCAAACAACCCTATCTAATAATGCATTCAAACAGAGTGCTAAGGTGTGTTAAATTATTAGTGCCAAAGCTGGGCCACTGAGTGTCATCAAGCATCTTGTTATCCTCTGCTGCCTTAATACAAGAGAACTGCCTCCACTGGGGCTGAAGACATCAATAATACATTATCATTTCTGCCCTTTGTAACAGGACTTTATGAAAAATGAAACGACTTTAAAACTTTCTGGCCGCTGAGGGTAGTTTGAAGGAGCGAGGCGCTCTGATCTCCCTGTTGGATGCTGTCAGTTGCCAGACTCTGTTCAGAGACTCGCAGAAAAAGAATCACAGGGGAGGAGTGGAAAACTTAGAGCCTTAATCAGCGATTTCTTTGAAAATAAAACCAGCAGCGAGAACTTCAAAGCAACCAGAAATGGTCACATCTTTTTTAGAACTGGATAAATATTACGCAAACTGCATTAAATTCAAAATATGCATTCAGGGCCCCAAATTAACTTCTTTCCATGTGCCAACATTGAGTCAATTATGGATTAAATAGTGTTTTATGATGACCAAACAGTACCATTTGTGCAAATGCATTTGATATAAATGAATTATTTTACTGCTTTTTATTAATGTTCATTAAAGTCACTACTGCATAAATTTATATTAAACATATTAGTATTTGAATAAATGAATCAAGATTACAAATGCTGTAATAGCTTTATTCTTCTGTAATAGTTTTCTTTAAGTTCATGCACTGTTAAACTAATGTTTACGTACTTAAAATAACTGTGAAAAGTTGCCAGATATATACATTTTTAACAAAAAGCTTAGGTACAAAAACTAGTACTGGTAAAAAAAACAAATAAAGGTCAAATGGTAAGCATTAGTGGTTGAATGGATGGCAGTTGATCTGTGATCCGTGCAGACAAGGCCCTATGGTTTGATTCATACAGTGAACAATAGTGTCATTTTACACTTAATGATTACATTTCTATACTTGAGCATTTGTAACATGTTTTGTTGTATTTATCTACGCTTGTGATTTGTCTTCTTATATTCATTGGCTGTCCACTTCATGTTTGAACCTTCTTACTTAGGCTAGTATTTTTTTGCTGTGGTATTGAAGAAGTACTTAGTCACACTGAAATCCGAAAAACTATCCAATCCGAACCATGAGTTTTGTGACCCGTTGAACCACTAGTAACCATTTTGTTTACTCTACAAAATACAGATTTGGTACTTGGTGAATTTTGGACATCAGGTGGATCTACAGTCAGGAAATATCACTGAAACGCTGAATATATACTAGCACATATCTAACAAAATGCATAAGCAATTATTATAGGAGGTGAAACATGAACTGTCCCATTACAGGTGTCAGTTTTTTAATATCCACTCCAAAAACCGACATATTTATCAACAAAAAAAAGGGGTATAAATAGATGCAAAAAGGCTATCATGAAATATGAAGAGTGTGGAAATGCTGACAGATGATTTTGAATTCCACATTGTTCTTTCTCGTGCAACCTGAGACATAAAAAAGCTATTATTTATTTATTTAATGCTTTCTCCTGCATGCCTGCAACTCCACAAAGCAATTTCACAATCCACCTTACGCAGCAGGGCTAGAAATAGAAGACGATACGTCACTATTAGCTTCCACTTCACCGTGATAGGAGGAAGACTGCTGAAGAAGACGCGGCTCCGGTGTCGGAGGGCCGTGACTGATATACCCATCACTACCGATCAAGATCAGCACACTGACAGTAGCGCCTTCTGAAATGAATAATTCACTGAGACCCAAATGGCACCGTGCCGCCCGCTTGAGGGCTCCCCGCGCACCCTTGCGAACTCTTAGCAAGCTGAAGTCGTTTGTCAGAGTTGTCAAAAGAACTTTGATTGCAAAGCTTGCGTGTCTAATAAGCTGTGCAACTCACTGTCCGTTTTGCCGCGGCTGGTGGCTCCAGATGTACGATAGCTTTGCGCTGTCATGACGGATCAGATCAATGCTGCTGAATCGGAAAACGATGAAATTATACAAGAACACTGAAGCCTAAGTCAAGCTGTTGAACATGTCGCCTGTTTTCCTGATCCACATATGGCTCAATTCCTGAAACGTGGGTGGTACACTTGGGATGGTTTGATGAACAAATTTACACATTTTACAAATGCTTTCTGCTCACGTTGCATGAACGACAGTTTTATGTGAGGAACAGACCAAAACATAAGCGGAAAAAGGAATTAAATAATTATCGTTATCATATGGCACACAACCCCATATTATGACTTTAAAGGAACACACCACTATTTTTTCAACTTTCTAATTTTCCACCTCCCCTAGAGTTAAACAGTTGAGTTTTACTGTTTTCGAATTCATTCAGCCGATCTTCGAGTTGGGCGGTAGCACTTTTAGCTGCAGCAGATCATTGAATCTTGCTCAAAAACTTGATATATCTGTAGTTACATTGTGTACTAAGATCAACAGAAAATTAAAAGTGATTTTCTAGGCCGATATGACTAGGTACTATACTCTCTCATTCCCGCATAATAATCAAGGAACTTTGCTGCCTTACCATGGGTGCAGCAGGCGCAATGATATAAAAATACAGAAACTTTTTGGTCATTTTTGAGCGAAATGCTAATGGTCTAATCAGATTCAATGATCTATGTTAAGCTCAGTGGCAGGCCGCGCATTTCACACCTAGGCCTTCAGTGGCATCCTACATGAACGAATCCAATTCTTCTTAATAACATCATAATCATGCCATGGCTACAGAAACCATAAATATTACACAGAAATGCAGTATAACAGGGCGTTGCATCAGATACAGGAGAATAAATGCTATTTCTAAAGCTATAAACCCATTTAACACAATTCAAATCATCTTTACCTGAGGCATTAACCTACAAAATGACACAAACACAGTTCACCTGATGTGCTTACAGACATTATTTATTCAAATGTATTCTTACTGATAACATTGGTATAATACAAATAAGGCTATAACATTTGTTTTAAAATTGACCTAACACTTTAATAAACTGCTTTTCATCTCCACGAGTCTCCCCGCGCGCTGGGGGAGGAAAATACTAGCGCACCTGGGAAAGAGAGCATGTAACATTAAAATAATTCATACAGGGCGGTGAAGAAAAGTGTATTTATTTTTAACTTAACGTAGCCCTATGACTCTCATCTTCATGCTTAATACAGCTCGATTTGGGAATATACTTACAGAAATGTAAAACTGGCTATATATCTTGCAAATAACATCAGAATACAATGCATAAAGCGATTCGTCTTTCACAGAGCCGGTGCAGAGGAGGTGTGTTGATGTTTTTCGAGGTCATTCAAAACTTTAATATTTAGATTTACAGATGGTGAATATTATTCAGAATGCACTGAAAATCTACAATAACACACTGTATACAGCATATACTGTAAGAAACCTGAGAAATATTAATAATACTGTGAAAGCATAATTGTTTTACAGTGATGCTGTAAATTTGAGCTTTGATTTGTACGTACTCTGACCATCCAATCAAAGGACGAGAAAATGCTGACGTTATCGTAAGCTTGACTGATGGCTCTGGACTGCCGACTCGAAAAACTGATTGGTTAATGCAACATTTTCATTGCTATTGATTTTAAGTTACAGATGTCTGCACTGTTAATTCTGAAGGCCTTAGGCAGATTTCTTTGACCCAGGCAACACGATTGATGAAATGATTGAATAAAAAGCTCTAATATAAACATACACTACTGAAAGCAGCACATCCAAGAGAAAAGCTATGAAATAAGAGAATAAAACTATTGGAGATCATTTAATACACATCCATGGAAAAATAAATAAAAAATAAGTCAGTGTTTCTGATAGCGTTAAGCCCTGACGGCCCACCACTGGGTAAGCTAAAAGTGCTACTGCCAGACCCGTAGACCAGCTGAATTGATTCAAAAACTGTTCAAGTCAACTGTTTAACCTTAGGGGAGTTGGAAAATGAGCCTATTTTCAATACCAGAGGCGTGTTCCTTTAAAAGACTCAGAATATAGTGCCAAATATGTATGGACTACTTGTATGGTGTATGTAATTTTGGGGGTTCGGAACCACATGAGGGTCAGCAAATGAAAACAGAATTTTAATTTATAGATGAACTATTCCCATCCAGACTCCAAAAGCTAAGGGTTTAGTAAGAAGAGCTTGTGGTCTCCTGGTGGCTGTGTGTGTCTGTTTGATCTCAAAGGATAAACTGAGAAATTCACTAGATTTTGTGAGTGAGTGTTTGTCAGGTTTGAGAGGTCGTGTTCCCGGTCTGACAGCGATCAATACTGGCACAAAGATGGCCACAGGGTGTGCCTCAACTTGACTCGGCCACAAAAATCAATACCAGTTCCTCTATTGACAGCAAGTTGCACACATCGACAGCAGACTCAGTGAAGTAATGGAGAGGTAATATGGCCAATTTAAGACCACCAGGCCTGCTAAAGGGGTTACCATTTATCTGTCAGTGGCCTGCCTGTGGACAGGAACACAGGCTCCAATCTCTCAATGTCGTCTCTGCTCAATCTCTCAAATAGGTCTCCACACTGGACTCCAGCCTTTGGAACCAGTAAAGGCTCATTGATTCTCAATACGATCCAATCTATCTGCGGCAGACAAGTAGCTTTTTCCTTGAGATGTCCAATCCTCATTCAAATTTTCTCTTGTTTTTTTTTTTTAAATATTAAGAATTCAACTGAAGACTTCTCAGAACACTATAAATGATTCAGGAAATTGACTGATAAGACACCTTATGAAATTTCTATACCATGCTTCATCTCAAGGTAGACACATCAGTGAAGGAAGGAATAATGACATTAAATAATTATTCATGTATAATAACCATTTAATTTCCAATACTTTTCCAGTTGTTTTTGTTAAGCAAGTGTAAAATCTAAATACTCAAAATCCATTAAACTTAATTACAACTCCTTAGTTTTCACTTAAACAGAGCACCATACTGTTCAAAAAAAGACATTTTCCTTTTACTTTGAGAAGAAATGCAGAAAGGTTGGGAACTGGGTTAGGATAATTACAGTTTACTTCAAGCTCGACTGACGTTTCAATCTTAAGACTCTGGTTTGCTGATAGTACAAGATAGATGCAATTTAAATGAAATTGTATCTGTATAGACCCTTGAGACTTCTTTCCGCTCATGCAAAGGTGGTGCAATTGAATTAGACAAAGTGACTCTGCTCAAGTGTGAACGAGGGGTGTGAAAAAGTGGAATTACAGAGAAAAAGTTGGGTGTCTACAAGGCAGATGTTTAAAGCAAGGTGTGTGTACTGACTAAACAGAAACAAGCCCACAGGGAAAGTGACCTTCTACCACAGTAGCTGCATTGATGCTGAACTACAAATCAAGTCAAAGTGCTTCAAGCCCAACGGCCAAATGATTCCTGCTGAACACCAGCAATTTCCCTAAAAAAATAATGCAAGACAAAGTGTTAAAGAGAAAAGAGTCAAATAAATCCAGTCATAATTTCCCCAACACACACCTTGACAGTGTCTAGTTATTTTGTTTCTTCTATTCCCACATACTAGCAATGCAATTATTATGCAGAACGAAGACTAAAGACATTCACAGGGCATTGCCCTCGACAAAATGACGGATCATAATTTCTACGACAAATGCAACGCAGTGCATACATTTAGCCAAATCACATGAGACCTGGACGCGATGAGATTGCAGATAAGGCTCTTGGGATGCTGAGCGACTCGTGATACAATATATCAAGCTCAGTATCCCAGGAGTCACATTGCTGGATGTGTTCAACATGACATTATACTGGCATTGTGTTTGTTTACTGACATAAATACAATTACCCAAAGCGATCTTAAAGCCAAGCAGTCATCTAGATAAATGGGGTCAAGATTAAGGCCATGTAAGTGCAGCAGCATGATAAAGAGTGCAATGATAAATATTTCATACATTGTCACATGACCTATTTACTTTGTTATGCATAATCCAGCTATTGGTTTAAAACAATAAATAAAACAGAGTTAATTTATTTCAAAATAACTGTTTTGAATTTTAAAATCTGGCAATCTGATTTGGATAGGTTTAAAATGCAGTCTATAGAGCTTCTCTGCTCATTTGTCTCACTGGAAATTAAAAGGTCAAGTGCCTTACATTGTGGGATAAATTATTCAATACAGTGTGCTCTTGCACATTTTGGACAAATGTACATTTCACATTCTGTGCAAAGTACATGTGTTATATATTGAAACAATAACAACAGTATTTGTGGAGCAATGCCAAAGGTTTCACTTACTTTTTAAAAGTAGTAGGCAATATTCAGAGTGTACTGCGTTTAAGTCAATGAAGTATTAAAACTGCAACTGACATGACTTGCAGTTAATTAGTCATATATTGGAAATGTAGTGAAGAAGCAATGCATCATGGGGTGTAGTATTCCACACAGTATCAGCATACAAATGCCCATACCTTTAAAGTTTTAATTAAATTAGGTAAAAACCGTTCAAATGTGCATGGTGCACAGAAGACATATTTGCATACTGCAGTATTCTATGGCAAACAAAGCGTAACACGTAATTAATCAAACGAGACGTTTTCATTTCGTTCGATATAACGATTCCACGACAACATTTTTTGTGTTATCGTGAACTGGCACTCAAACTTACGGTGCTAAAGTTGCGCGGTCCGCACAGTTGCCCTTGAAATCGACAATAAAGCAACATCTCTTCAAGCTGATGCCCCAGACGGTCCAGTAACTGCCTCATGGAGGGCTGAGAGTCTCGTGGAGGAGGCAGAAAGTGGTTGAAGTCCAGTATGCGAGAGAAAGGTGACCAGGGAGGCTCATTATTAGGTCCGTCAACGTGCGCTGTGAGTGCTTCCCGAACCGCGGGGGACACCTGCCAGTTTTTCCCGAAGAGTCCAAGCCAGCGTCCCGCGCTAAAGATGTCCGGTTTCTTCATACGACGGGGCAGTATGATGTTCTGGTTGCAAATCGTCACGGCGGGAAACACGACGCGTTTCGCGTATACCATATGCGCCTTGGTGTACACCGGCGACGAGAGCAAGTACCGGACCCGGTTTGAAGACCAAGTAAAAAGCAGCGCTAACGCCGTTAGAAACGCCAACAGCCACGCGACTCTGCGCGGGTACGAGCCGCTCAGAAAGACGTGTCTCAATCCGTGAAAGGTCGTGTGCTTCAAGAACAGCTTTCCAGCTTCTTTAAGTGATCCTTCAGTGCGTTGTTTCGGTGCGGTGTCGCCTTGGCACATCTTGGAGTAGTTCTGAGTCCTTTGACGCGCTGTTTTACCTCGGAAGAGACCCGTTAAATGCTCCAAAGCTCCCAAAAACGAATAAACATCGCGCGTTTCTGTTCCCGGGGCGTTTTACGCGTGGAACAAATCGGCAGATTCATCAAAACTGGTTGAAGTACAGTGCTGTAGTAAACAAGGACGGTGAAATATTAGTTCTTCAGATCCAGATTTCCTCTTAGGGAAGCGAAATACAGCCGGTGTGAAAGTCTCAACTGTTGCCAGAAACACACACCTTGCCACATTGTCTATGCGTCACGCACTCGTGCGGTCCTATGCCACACATTAAACCAGCTATGCACTTTGAAGTTCAATTTTCATAAATTCAGTCGAAGTAATTCACGGGCGTGTGTTGGAACCGCTCGTTTCAGCAACAGCGCGAGCTTCATCCCCTCCGCGCGCTCTCAGCTCCGTTCCTTTGTGAGCGCGCTCATCCTCTGCTGCCTGTTACTTCACTTAACTTTCTTATTGCAGTGGTTAAATGTCCTTTTACATTTTTTTTTTTGACCTTGCTGTAATAAACTGTTTGAGTGATTTATTTTGAGTGTAATAAGATGTCAGATTAAAATTGAAACATATGTATCAAAATTTTGCTTATGCATCATACTGTTGATAAATGTTTATATATGTATATGAAATATAACTGTATTTCAATTCAAATTTATCACTAGGTCATTCTGAAAACAAACATGCATTCGAAATATGAACTAGCAAGCAATTTTTTCTTTAAATGAGATGTGTGTACAGTGAGTCTGTTTATGCCAGCAGCAGCCAATCATCAGAAATAGCGCTCATGTTGATGTCAGCATATTCACACTACTATATTACTTTTTTACATTAAATAAGTTTCAGTTTTTAATTGCTGGTTGTACAATGCATCATTCAGACCAATAATTACACACTCCATCCCTGTTAGACTCTTAAGTGGTCATGTCCTTAAGCTCAGGCTGTTAGTCAAGCAGGGAAAGTGGGCATGGAGCCCACAGGTCATGGCCCCATTTACCTTAACAATGTGTTCAACAAGTCAATAACCACTTTTTTTTCCACTGGCAAGTGCTGAAATGCCTCACAAAGGCTCTTGTCCAAATGTGTACATAACAGAGGACAGTATTGACCAGAATGCTTTGCCAAAATAAACCTGCAAACACCCGGATGTGTTCGTTCTTATCTGAAGTAAAAGCTGGTGGGTGGATCTGTGGACACAAGGGCACTGTGTGTGTCTTTGTCATCATCTAATCATCCGTTTTACTGAGGAAAAAAAATGCGAGAGGAGCTATGAATGTCACAAATAAATTATAGTGGAGGTGTTACGATTCACATTTGGCATTTAACTTCAAAGTCACATCAAATACGTGCCAAGAATTGCTATTTAACGTTAAAAATAAGTTGAGGCTCACAAAACAATTAAAAAGTTCTTTCCAGAGAGAGTACAGATCATGATGTATGCGGTCTTGAATGCCATTTCAACTGTATTTGCTTACAAATTACGTTTCTTGGGAAGGAGTAGACCATTAAATCGGACACATAACAAGCACACTACTGCATTACGTCATATTTATGTAATGTATGTGTACTCCTTTTAGGGTACTTGCATAATAATTTGTATTAATTAAATTAGATTTGCTATATATATATATATATATATATATATATATATACACACACACATATATATACAGTGGGTACGGAAAGTATTCAGACCCCCTTAAATTTTTCACTCTTTATTATATTGCAGCCATTTGCTAAAATC
>JAUCMR010000056.1:2504558-2529844 GCA_032357425.1 Enteromius argenteus
TCATTAAATAGAATCATGGTAACACTTTAGGGTAGGAGCCAATTAGCTACTTGCTTATTAGCATGCCTATTATTAACATATTGGCTGTTTATTAGTACTTGTAAAGCACATATACAACTGAACAAATACCTTGTAATATATATATCGTTTAACGACACTAAAATGAAGTTTGACCGGAATCATTTTAATTACAGTGTTACATACAGATCAGCCATTGGTTAATGAGTCAGGCTAGAACTTCTTAAATAAACTGAATATAGTAAAATCATAATGAATAAAATATGAAATGTTCTTTATGTATATAGTTCAAGTTCAAGACAAATGGAATCAAATTTCTTTACTGCTCACAAAAACCTTCAAAAATGTTTTAAAGGAGCTATAAAACTTCAATCATCTTTGTCAAATAACCAGTTCTTCTCCAAGCGCTCATTACATCATTCTGGTTCCTTTCAAACAACTCTCCTAGCCGATTCATATCTTGTAACTTGTGCAGATCTCAGAAAAGCAATCTTGTGAGTGCTTTCCATTTCTGTGGAAAGCAATACACATCAAAAATATTACTTCAACAGACCCCTTAAGCAAGTATACAAATACAAACATGTCTATACACGAACATGCGTTTCTCTGGCTTTTAACATATTCAGACTACTCAAATCATTAAGATACTACAATTCAAGACTCTCTGGCTCTCAACAATTGATCTGAGCTGCAGATCTGAGTTTATCTGTTTCTGTTAGGAACAGCTGATCTGTAACGCGGCCAAGTGTGAATCTCTTTAAAGGTGAGTCTAAAAACATGAAAGCTTTCACATCCTCAGCCCAAACACTGCAAATCCTACCATTTCAGACGGCTACTGGATATTCTTTACTCAATATGACGGATGAAAACATTAAGAAGCCATTAGCAATTAAGAAACAAGCCAATTAGCCATGATAAGTGCTTATTGGCACATTTCGGTGTCAGGTCGGGCCCATGTGTCACTCTCCTCCTAATTACAGACATTTATGGGATTTTCACCCTCTTTACCCCATTTCACTTTTCATTTTAGAGCCCATTTTTTACTTTTCAATATTTTGGCCCATATTTTATCATCTCTGATGGCACTCAGGTTCCAATTAAGGCATTACACTACAGAAAAAGCCCATGTTTTTTCTGGGCTATTTAAAGATTTTGGACTATTTTGCTCCCATAGCATGTCTTCTGTCTCTTTTCTAATAGAGAAAAACAACTACAACAAAAAAACAACCAAAGTAGACATTTTAGTGTTGCTACACTTTACCTGTTTGCATCAGTGGATTTCATATACAATACAAATAATCAAAAATCAATATGAATAATTTTAGACTTTTCAATATTCGTTGTATGTATTTGTATGAATTAGCCACCTCGTAAAATTTGTATAAATTGCCCTTAGACTGGGCTTAGTTCCCTGGCTAAAGTAAACAGTCTCATGAGAATGGCTCTCACCCTACAGAAGAGAGGGGTGGGGTCAGCAGAGCTCATTAGCATTTAAAGGGACATGCACCAAAATGGGTTTGTGTGAAAAGAGCTGTTTTTGACAAGGTAAAAAGGGTGTATTACACTACCACTGAGAAATCTGAATCCAAGTATGATATAGACTTTTCATTAATACTGTAAAGAATCATATAAACTTGTGCAAAGTGGGCATTCAGTGATCTATATTCAGAAGATTTTTACAGAAGGATTTGTTCATATATCATTTGCCTGATTTATGTTTTGACAAAAAGTGATATCCAAAATCCTTTAACTGTAAAACTTTTAAATCTAGCTTTATCTAAATAATTATTTTCTGGAAATGTATCCAAATCTGGCATATTTAATTAGACAATCTACCATTTGCATTTTTACACATAGTATTTCAGAAGACTTATAATACAAAACATTTGTTATAATATGCTGTGAGTAACTGGAAAAAGTCAAAAAATCTAAAAACAACAAAAACAAAATACACTTTACATCTGTTGTGTATTCCCATAAATGATTAATAATGACTTATGAAAATGAAATATGGAATAAGATTCTAACAAACATATGGCAACATCTGAGTGCCAGTGGAGAACTTTCTCAGGCAATTATAAACCCCTGAAGGACGTCATAGCAGGTTGTGTGTAGGTTAATTGTTGATTGTCTTGGAAATAATGTGGCACATCCATCACTGAAATAAGTCATCCGGTGTCCCTGCTTTCCCTCGTGGCAGGTATGAAAACACGCAGTAAATCAAAGCTCTCTGTGGCGTCTGCACACACACGTGGGAGTGCCGGCATTGAGAGACGAATACTTATCAGTTTTCTAAGATGCACATCTCGCTCAAGACCCTGAGAACACAATAACACGCATTCAGTGCGTTGCCGTTGGTGATGGAGATCATCCGTACACCTCCGGCTTTACCGCGGTAAACAAAGCCGAGGTGCATTCATCACAGCACTATTCTGAACAAGATAAGCGTGGGCATTAAACTCACAGAAAGGTACTTCGTACATATTGTTTTTGTGCTGCAGATTGACTGTACGAATTCTCCACTCATCTGAACCACATGTTGCTGCACTTGAACTTTCAAATATCTCGTAAAAATACAAAGGAAGAGCACCTGAAAGGACCAAAATCTTTCTTCTATAAATCACTGAGTCTTCATTTTTTTATTGCTTGTTTAGTCACACACTAAGAAATGGTGTGCATTGTGAATTCACGATATAATGTATTTTCCGAAAGTATCAAGATATTTCATAAGAAATAATGTGGGTGTTATGATATATTCAGGAGGAATTGATTAGACTGTGAAATATTTTATATAGAAGCTTATATGGCGCGCCAGACACGAACTAGACATAAAAAAGTTGAAAATAAAAGTTGTTTTAGAGTTACTACTATTCCAACATATTTTTACAACAGACATACTTTTCTTTACAATGAAATGCAGCTAATATAAAACCAGAAATAATATTAAGAAAGTGAATAGAATCATTTTATGTTGACTTCAATATGCTGTCAACTTCCAAATTCAATCTCCGTCCAATAATAAAGTTTTTCTGTGATAGTGATCTTGAGCCAATGTGCTCCTTTAAATCTGTTTTATCGGGCTGCACAAGCTTATATTCATAAAACAAATACATTCGATTCCTCCTTTTGTAACTGTGCATGCAACGTTGTTGAGCCTTCGAACATGCAATTTTTTTTGTGTTATGGCACCCTCTAGTGTTCAAACAGCAACAGTGAGATCAGGTGCATTCAGAAAAACTCACTCATGATCAATAAATTGTAAAATTACAGAAGAAAGTCATTTGTAGTTTCCATTAGTTCAGTCATTAGCGCTGTTTACTGAAGCTATCAGTATTGCTCACATAAGGAGAGTGGTTTAGACAAACCAGTAATCCTAAATAAAAAAGTTTTGAGGAACTTGTCTCTCACCTAGCAACCATCTATAACACCCTAGCAATGCTTAACGACAATCTTTGTAACCACCCTGAACACCCGCACCTGGAAACCAACCAGAAACTCTTAGCAACCACAAAACAACACTCAGAAGAACAACTGGCAAATAACAACCCCTAAATATTGTGTATTAAATATGTATCACAAAGTTTTTTTAACTGCACACAACCTTTTTAAATAATAAAGGAATAGGGTGATTATTATTTCATGTGAAATATTGCTATACAGCATTAATTCAATGAATCTGGAAATAATGTTAACTTGATTAATTTTTTTGTTTTTTTAAATTGATCAATAGTCTTACTTTATTTAAATGAAGAATTGTACAAGTCTAGACACACGCCATCAAAGCCTACGGTCAAACGCTGGAACCTTTCAGTGTGATCGCTGCAATCATCGTTAAATGGCGGTGCAATGAATTAGCATTTCAGAGCGCTGCGTAAGCGTTTCTGAGGGCTATGAAGGGAACAGAGCCAGGGATGGAGAGAGGCTGGTGTGAAATGTGTTTTCTGGCCTTGTTAATATTAGATGAGCTGCGGACATCAGCACCGATCTGCTGATAAACCATGAAGATCAAGTTGAGATTATAAAGTCAAGGTCAAATAAGACACTAGCACACACTTCTAAGACACCAAATACAGCATCAGATAAAGTCTAGACCCCCTTTTGTCTGTAATGACAACCCACTTATTGATTCCACATCTTTAATTAACTGCATTTCACTCAATAGTTATTTCTTGAACTAGCTCAATTAAGCAGATTAGACAAAATAATACGTTTGGCAAATGAAATCAAGAGTCTCTTCAATGCAAGTCCGTTTTATTGTTTGTCAGGTGAAAAGAATAAATGTCATCGCTAAGAATATTGCTACAGCTTTTAAGGCCTGTTCACAGCCAGAACGACGAATATAATGATAAATATACTTGTGTCCACACCAACAGATGTTGTTTATTTGGACATGCACAGTTATGCTGTCTGCTGTCTGCGCGGACTCTTAACTTGGATACTGACTGGACGTTTTTTATTATTCATCAGCTGGACAAAATTGTTCTGAGTGTGATTTCAATGATATCACTCCTCTGAGTCATTATAGTGTGATCTGTCTTATTGTATGAGAATTAGGATGATTATTAATGGTGCAGAATGTAATATTGACAGCTAGTGGGTGAAATTGGTACTGCAGTCCAAATTAAAAAAAAAAAATAATGAATTGGAGAGATTTGTTTCCTCCTACACACAGGTTGCCAGATTGAGAACACACAACATGTACAATCGCAATTGGCAGTGAGAGGCGACAAACCTTAAGTTTAGTTGGATGCTGAGCCTTTTTATGTGGAGTAGAATCAGCAATCTCTGATTTGCTAACTTCCATGGCTGCAATATGCTGTATTTACCGCTAACTGGCAACCCGTGTGCGTCAAAACCAAGTGTGCCGCCTCAAAAGTGAAGCCCCCAGGCGGCTGGTCCCAGTATAGGTCATAAACCCCACCCTCTCCATGTAATCTAATTGGATGCGAGACAAACTAAATAATTACATTTAGTGTAAAATATTTTGTTTTCAAACATGTTTTTTGTCAGTTGATTATGTGATGCTATAAAAATGGGAGTGTGACGTCATGATTGACATGAGTTACCTCTTTGAGTGAACTGAGGCGCTAACAGACTTTTTTTGGGATCTTCAGAAAGAGATTGGAATTGTATTTACCTTATTTTAACACAAGCCTCTTATACAGCAATCAGCAGACAAATATTGGACCATGTCAGGCTAATTTAAAAAAGAATCAGCTGCGTGTGTTTGCGATCGATTCAGGGGAAGTGTGGGAGGGACATTACTCCACTTCGTTTTCTACTGCGCAGAGTCCCAAATCAGCACAATATGGCTGCGCCCTATTGGGATAATGGCGGTTTTACTTTTCTTCAATGCATTACATTTTTTTTAATTTAATATATGTACTGTAACTGTGTATATTTATTATTTATATATATTTTATGTAAGGACCTTAAACTTTAAATAGACACTCTTCTTTCATCCAACAACTCCAAAGCCTTTAAAACTGTCTCATTGTGTCTTTCGCATAATATTCTTCTTAATTTTGTGATTAATAATTTTATCTTCAATTGCCCATACCCCTGGCATTGATTTTGTATGTTATATATATATAATTTTATAAATTATATGAATATGCATATATGCACGTAAATATATGTCAAAATATATGCATGCATGTGTATTTATATATATATATATATATATATACACAGACACACACACACACACAGAGTATGCACACATATATTATGTAAACAAAAACTTATTTTGGATCCAAATAATCGCAATTAATCATTTGATAGCACTAAAAATATATGACATTCTGACATGGAATGCACATTTTCAAGGTAGAATAACTGGCTGTAGTATTGGATTTTATTTATTTTTTTGGCGTAAACAAGTATGTGTACAGTATGTGTATCTTTATTCTATGTATTATTCATGATCACATTCTTGATCACATTCAATTCAGCATAACACCGAAAGCAAAATCTTGCAAAGTCACAAACACAGATATTTGTTAGTCATAAACTACTCCACTATCTAACCTATCAATAGTTAGCTGACTGCATGGCTGGGCGTGCACAAGGGCGAAACATGAGCTTGTGCTCTGGTGGTGAAAAAAGATCCCTGTCTAATGGAGCTGGAGGAAGTGGGACTCGAATTCTGCCCTGGGATGGAAAGATGAGAAGCCCGTCTGTTTGGCACAGGCCCGCCTCCTATCGACCCGCTCCAGCACTCTTCTAAATATCTGTCAATCGATGGCGACTCACACACAGTGAACTCACATTCTTAGTGTCGCAAGAATGATTAGCAAATAAACACTAATGGCGAGGTCGAGATTAGCATTGTCTGGCAGAGCTAGCTGATATGAACTGATATACTACCAGAACCACTAAATGTGGATACAGTATGCTTTGTTTGTGTGTATACGGGAGATTATGCATGCTGCACCTTTTAAGTAGGTTGATAACACATCCCATCGGAGGCATCGGATAATAAACATCCATTATCAGAGCGCAACCAGTGGTGTTTAAAACCCCATATGCACTTACTAGGCAGGAGGCTAAATATACTTAAGTGCTCTAAACCGATTCTTCAGTAAGCGCTACCAGATATATTCCTGGCCTTTACGCCGAAGCACCACATAATTCACTCAGCTCAATAAGATCTTGACTCACGGGAGATCTCAAACGGCACGAGCGCCGGCTAGAAACCTTGAGATCAGCAACAATGACAAACAAAATGCCTATTTCATAGACAGGCGGCCCTCTTTTCATCAGCGTAAAGGGATTAGCTGCAAACTCAGACTTGCTCTTGGGGGGAAAGAACGCTAGAGCGATACTCCGCACAGAAAACTTTGAGAAGAAGCCCCAAATATGGTGATCTCACTTCAAGCAACCTTCCTTCTGTAAAATGTAATGCGGCTGCATATTTTCATGTATGAAATCCCACACAAAAATACACAAAAATTAAATAACACTTTCCAAAAGCTTTGATATTTCATTAATGCTTCCAGCTTAAAGCTAGCTACAATTTTATCCTTACAAATACACCATCCACAAAGCCTAAAGAACAACATGCAATAACCTTGTCATCATATCTGACAAATCTATGCAAACACTTGCCGGAGACCAATTTCCACAATGTCAAAACTTCAGCAGCAAGTCTAGAGAAAAAAGATCCCTCAAGTGGCCTTGAAACAGGCCAATGTGTTACGCAAAAGCAAGCTACACCATATAATTATCAATCATGAGCAGTCAAAGGGTAATAATGGGGGTCTGAAATGCTGTTTTCATTTGCAACGCTGTACACAAAGAATAAATGGCTTCTGATTCCTGTTAGATACTGTGAGAACACCTATTCATCTTCTCTGACGCCCTAGTGCGCCGAGTCCATTTATCTTCTTGCAAATAAAGTCAGCCAGCCCCCCTTACAATAACACGCCGAGAATGGATTGAGCACCAGGGGGCCAAACTCGACTCCTACTTACACCGAGTCCATCCGAACACCGGTCCTACCTCTCTCCAGTGTTCTGGGCCGCACTCCTTCCCCGCGAAGTTGCACTCCAGAAGCATGTCTTCCATGCTGTGACGGGTGCGATTGAAGAACTCTGCGAGGCTGAATCGAGACCCTTGCCTGTCGGGCTCAGGCGCCAAAGGGATTCCCGGCGCCATGTTGTCCTCATATCCCAAGAGTGGCCCCATGAAAAGCAAGTCACTGTAGCTCAGCTGCGAGCGCCGGAAGGAGTTGTAGTTGCAGAGCGTGATGGCGGGGAACGTCATGTTCCTGGCGTTGCGCTCGTCTAGCATGGTGATGTAGTCATACTGTAGATAGTAGATGACACGGTCAACCACCTGCATGAGGAACATGGAGATCGCCAACAGGAAGACCACTGTCCACAAGCCCCGGCGGATGCTGATCTTCTTGTCCTCCACAAAGACGTGGTTGGCTCCATGGAGGGAGCATCCACCAAAAAACGTGGCAAGGCTAATATCGGGCGCTTCTTCTTCTTCCGTGCCATCGCATTTGTCCGGATCGCCACCCTCCTCTTGATACTTGCCGTGCTCGCCATCTCTTGACCACACCACGCGTTTGTAGTGATCGTCGAAGCTGCCTTGGCGTGAGCGACGAACTGGCTCGTCGTCAGTGCTGAAGGAGATGGTGCATGTGATCCGTACCATGATGTTAAATCAAAAACTGGTCAATGGTGAAATCCTCAGCTTGCTTGGTTACACTTAAAACGTTATTCTAGTAGAGTATTCAAGATGTCCTACTGTACGTACAAAAACCCCCTCAGATAAACCAATCCAGATCTTCCGGCTACTAGAGATGAAAACGCATCAATGATCTCTTCAGAAATGGTGTAGAGCACTATGACATCCCCAGTAATCTGTCTCTCCCTTCATTTCGGGACATCTGAAGAAGAATGGCGCTGTTGGGACGTTATGCACTTCCTGGCCCCAAACTCCCTCCCTCAGACAAGGAATAGTCCCAGTGCAACCTGCATCTGATGTCAGCACCGGATCGCCTTTCATTGCGCATTTTGGCACTTAGGATAATAATCTGGGCCATTTCTATCACATAATATCTGCTTCATGAATCCAGAAGCACAGAGTCATGGGATTTTTCACTAGGTGATAAAAGGCACAGCAGCCGTTATGCTTTGATAAACAGTATATACCGAATGTATCACTGTTGCTGGTTTATCAGCTCATGAATAAACACTCTAGAGTTTTGAGAAAAGCCAAGATGCATGCAATGTGTGTGGCTGTGGCTCAGAGGTGAAGTCATACTGTACAATGGCATGCATAAAAGACTAAAGTACACAAACGTAAAACCAACGCCTTTTATGATATATCTGTGCTTATTTAACATGCAACTGCAGCTTATAAACTGAAGGGAATTTCAGCACTTAATCAAAATGTTATCACCTTAATTCTTGGTACATGAGCAGAATCATTTTCGGGGTTAACGTAACATATATATGTAAAACCTTTTTACATACAGTTTTGTGGTAATTTCAATAGAATTTATTCATTCAAATTAGGTAATTTCCATAGTATTATATTAAAATAAGACCCATTGAAGATGACTTGCTGCGTGTTTTCGGTCTTAGATTGTATGTGATTGATTCTGGCAAGATCAAAGATTCAAGGATTTATTTTCAAAGCACAGTGTTTGGAAGCAAATCGGGGGCATTCGTTTTAAGCCCTGTCTTTAAAACATATAGTTTCTCATTGCACAGCTGCTCTATTGATGACTATGACAGGCAGAGTTTTTATTTGTTTTCTTTGACTGGATGGAACGGACAGAATTATGCCGACTTAAACTGAACTATGTAGGGGTGAAATAAACAAACGATTGGAGGCGATGGAGCAAGAACAACTCTATAAAGCTGATGTTAAAAACATTTCACAGAAGCATGACACAACAAGCTATTTTCTTTTCGAACAAGAATGTATAACATGACAAAGCACATTTTCATTTGCCATTCTTACTGAGATCCAGATAAAAACTGATTTGAATAAAAAATAACTTCAATAGCAACATTAATCTAATAATCCTTAACAAACTACCCACTTAAGCAGCTAAAACAGTAAAACTACAGTAAACTTGCACTTTAAAAATTTATTTTTCTTTGTTTTCATATTTTTGTTAGTAGCTTGGAGTGTAATCTTTGAAAGCCTTGCTGTAGTTGCTTCAAACAGTTTCTAGCATGAGAAGCTAAATGTTCAAAGTAGCTTCAACACTGGGTAGTTATAGATCGCCAATCCATTTAAATACCCTCGTAAAATGGCCATTTCAAAATTGGAGATTGTTTTAAACCAATATCCAATAAAAATGAAAGTGTCCAACAGATGGCAGCAGAGCTCAGCGTGATTCACTCAGACCTCCTGCCAAACCCGTTTCCAGTGTTGACCCACAACACTTGAAAATGCAATCAGTTTGATTGCCTGAAGCTGCCAGTGAAAATGAATTCTCAACACGCTCATACATATTTCCCAGGTCTGCTTCAGTGCTCCTCAACAGGTTTCTTCCATGCTCCATTCAATCTCTCTTCACTCTTGGGGGATAGTATGGAATCAAAGAGTGACTTAAAGGAACAGCACAATAATAAAAAAAAAAAACCCTGAATTATTTACGACTTCTCTTCAGGTACTTTCTTCCAATTTACCAAGTTGTACTTGCAATCAAGCATCGCTATTGTTTTCTCTCAAACTTGTGGTCATCCACACAATTCGGCCTAGTGCATACGCAAGTAATGCCGTCTTCAAACACTAGGGGGCAGTAGATACGCTGTTGTGTGGCGACTGTGCCTTGAGGGCGGGTATGTCATTTGAAGCGCAGGGAGATGGTCCATCATTTCCACTCAAGACCCTCTCAACCAACAGCGATGATAGACCTGTCGTTACCATGGATACTGGCAGCGAGGGAAAACGCATGAAGACCCATTACCATGGAAGTGCGGACACACAGACACACATTGACACATATGTAATTTGATTCAATGACTGCTGTGAGAAAATGACGTCCACTCTGTGGCTAACATCTGAATTGGCCTACTGGGCACTAATCACATTATTTAACACCAGGAAACCTGCAAATGTTTACGGAAACTGAATTAATGAGACCGGCTGGTCTCGAGTGGCACAGATCCAGAATAAAACATGAAACCAGCTGGCACAACCACAAGTGCTGGAATTAACGAGCACCAAATTACAAGAACCACAAATAGAAAGACGAACCTGTTGGTTGTTGCAGCCTGATATTTGAGAAATTGTGGTGTATTGATAAATATGATTCTGTCATTTACATTATCATGATGTTAATTAAAAGCAGTTACATATATATTAAGTCAGAGCCTAAAATCATTGTGAAAGAACAAATAAATGAAAATTTTTGGGATTAAATTGAAAATAGAAAATGGAAAATTAAACAACTTAATTACAATTAGATTAGATTAATAAAGAATTAATTAAATATGAATTCAATTCTATATTAAATATAATAAAAATTATTTTAAATTGTTTTTTTATTTATTAAAAAATAACCAATTTTAAAATTAGATTAAATTTGTATTAAGGTAAAATAACATGTTTAAAATTAATATTTATATTAAAATAAAAATGTGTGTGCATATATATATATATATATATATATATATAATTTTATTTTATTATTTTTTTTTTTTGAAAAAAATTGGCTGTTTAAAATGGGTTAATTTTTATATTAAATTAACCTATTTTAACTTATTTTTATTTAACCCATATATATTTAATATACAGTAGTCAACATTTGAAGTGGATCAAAAAAGTTCTAAGTATTTTGGTTTTAGGACAACTTTGATAAAACATCAAAATCAGGCTTCAAATGTTCACTACCATATATATGTTTTATTTGATCATTTTTAAAATGAATAATTCTTAATATTTTAATTTAACCTGTCATAAAACTTTTTTTTTAGTTTACTTGCATAAAATCTTATTCATTCTTTCATAATTGCTTCAGGTTTGTTTTTATTCCTCTGTTTCTTTATATTGCTCCTCTCAAGCACATTGAATAATCACTGTATATAAAACGCACTTTATAAATAAACATGATCTCAGTCCACTGCATTTACAGAAACAACACAGGACATAAGAGGCATTATTGCATGCCGCAAAAACAATACCAACACAAACAAGCGGGGACAAGGGACGAGAGAAACGATATGATTACTAAGACAGCTGCTGTGGGGCCGCAGGGTCCCGCGCTGCGGTAAATTATTTGTTTTGGTCGTGCGGCACGTTCTTCAAATGAACCCATGCACTAAGGTTAGGCCTCACCTTCCTTGACTGCCTCAGAGCCGAGAACGATCTACTGCGCTGCAAAACACTGAAATTGAAATGATAAACTGCATGACTCATACACCAACCTTTCACCTTCATAACATTTATGAAAACATTATGCTGTTTTTATTATTACAAATGCAAGATTATTGGAATCAGAACATTAATTAGTTATATTCCCATTCCAGCGCTATACACTTGACGCGGTATATTGCTAACATGTATAATTTATTTGTTGTTTGTCTACGAATGCTAAAATTCAAATTAGATATTTAAAAATTAATTTGAATCTTCCTCCTTGTCTTTCTAGAGGCAGAGATCCGGAGGATCCGCAACGCTGACGGCATTTTCAACAGTTAAATTATAGCCTGCGTTTACAGATCTATTTATCAAACTCAAGCGGCTGTTGAAGCACTCACAAACATTTGGAATAAACAGTGCACTCGTCTAGATCAATAATGCCGGCGTTTGTGTGCACTGTCTTTAAAGAGCGCATGGAGCCATTTCAGCTGACAAATATGACAGAATCATGATGGATTAACAGAAATACCATTCCACTACCCAGAATCCTGTTGTAGGCAATCTGCACGTCTTCGTCTTCTTGTAAGGTGTGGGATCGTTCGCTTCAGGGTGGAGGATACCGGTGGATCAGAAGGATCTGAATGCCGTTTGCTGATGTAAAACTCACCACCATGATGTCACGGTGTTGTGAGTGGTTGCTAGGGTGTTGCTATGCACTTTCATAGTTGATCTGAGTGCTTGGTTGTGTTGTTAGGGAGTTTTATAGTCGTTAACTGGATGTCTGTTGGAATGTGGTTATGCTATTCTGGTTGCTAAGTAGTTGCTAGGGTGTTCTGGGTTGTTTCCTGGGGATTGTTGGGAAGTTGACATGGTGTTCCAGGTGGTTACCAATGCATTGCCACTGCCACTTGCCATTTACAATCATTTTTATGCAGTTGCTATGAGTTGTTTGCCCAAAGCAAATTATATGGTGTTCTGAGTGGTTACCAGGGTGTTGCTATGTGGTTGTGGATATAATGTTATATTCTGCCGTTGCCAGGTGTTGTGTAGTCAGGGTGTTTCTAAGTGGATGCTATTGTGTTTGGGGTGGTTACTAGGGTGTTGCTATGCAGTTGTAAATGTACCTTGAGTGGTTTGTAGCATGTTACCTTATGGTTGCCAGGTGCTGAGCTGTTAAGATGTTCTGAGTGCTTTTAATGTTGGATGCAATGCTGTTTCCCAAAATCATTGTCATTACCAACGATTCAATGTTTTTCGGAAACCATAGTTCAAACAAACATTAGTAAACAGCGTCACAAACTTATGTGTTTTGAACTACATCTCTCGACCTTTTCATGTTAGTAAGACATACGAGCTTAAATAAATTATGGTCTTGGGCATAATAAGCAAGTATGTGTCACAATTTATACATTCCATTCCATTCCGTTTTATCGTAAACGCCACTAATATGTTGACATTCAATATTTTAATACAAATTCTTGATCACAGGAATTGTATTTAGTTTTTGTTTTAGATATAATGACAATTTCAATCAGTATGTTGCTTAGCAACTATAGATAAGCACAGAATAGATATGTTAAAAGCTTTCCGATTCTCTAATACGGAGAACATACAATTCTTTATTGCGTCTAATGACAGACTCTGCGACAAGATAAATAGCCTGATGTGAGGAGCCCCATTAAGACTCTTTCTTATCAGCACTGATGTTTTGAGCAGAGATGCTGTGACGCAGGAGGAAATGGAACTGATGATGGGGTGGCGTCCTGCTCAGAGGAGGTTTTGTTGGATTCGACATTAATGAAACCCTCATTTAAGTGCGCCGCGATAATGTACAAGTTTTGACATGCAGATATTAGCTCGAGCTGAGTTTCATGAGAGGAGCTAAAACCTCAAGACTCACAGATGGTGTGCCACAGTGTTTTCGTTAAACAGCTAAAAGTTCAAATGAACATTCTAGAAATGTTCTATTTACTTGAACCCTGAATTGCTTTCATTGATCTGATTGGAAAATCATAATATATAAAACTAATACATAAAATATATAAACACAGAGCTGGAAAAAAAATACAAGGCCCTGAACAAAATGAGAGAAAAGTCAGTGATAAATACATTTTCAATAGATTTTCAGTACTATTTAATGTTTGTCATGTATCTTGATTTATTTCACCTACTGCCTACATTTGAAGTTCAAACAACACAAGCCTTGGAACTAAAATATCAATCAACATATCAGTGGACGAGAAACACGGGGCTAATTCAAATATCTTGTGGCTAATTAGACCCTTTGGGGAATAACATGAGAATTAAAACATGAAAGCAGGAACAAGTATGACCGGATATGGGAATCCCAGATTTCCCAGAAGCGTGCACACATTGATCTCTGCAAATGAGCCATTAGCCTTTCAAACGAATTAGCTTTAGGCGATCAGCTAACTAGCGCGTTATGTGTAGACAGCAGACAGCGAGGCAGCTAACTTGTGTTTGCAACATGTTGTGTTTGATGGCCAAGTGTTTTTGAAGCACAGTCTTGGTTTTCGAGTGGGTTCTGTTCTTTTGTATGGAACTACCAGTGAAAGAACATGCTCACAAAGGTTTAATGATAGCGCAGACGTCAAGTAGCTCATAGCTATAGAATATTTGTGCACACACGTACACAAATCCACACAAACAGTAGGTCGTGAACTTAAAATAATGTTCAATGATTTCCAATAGGGCATCTGAAAAGGGCAATTCACATGGAACGACATGAGGGGGTAAAAAAAACAACAACAAGAAGGACTAGACACAAATCGCAAGGGCAGCCAGGGCTGTAGAGGAGCTAGTTCGATTAGCCTCGCTAAGCACAGCTTAAACTTTCTTTCTGCCGGCCTTCGGCTGTGTGGACGAGGATGAAGCCTATTTAACACGGCAGAATGATGGCGATGGTTATTATGCCGAAGTCTGGCTGCTTCAAAAGGCTGTTATCTCGTATGCTTGAGACGATAACCAAGCTGCACCTGAACGTCTTGCTCTTGCGTTTATCCTCATTTTACTCTTATCAGCAGAATGACCTCAATCCAATCAACTTTTTAAAATCCGTGCTGACAGGGAAACATTCTACACTGTTATGTACCATTTTATTTTTTTCCCCCAAGTCCACTTAACATCTCTTGCCCCCAAAACAGTCATAATTCAATTTTAAATGGCAAAATTCACCCTTAAACAGTCCCTCCAGTTTTTCAAAGAACACAACAAGCTTTTTTTTTGTGATCCAGTATATTGCCATTTAACTGCAAAATAGTCACAAAAACGCACACACACTCACACACACCGATGCCTACATTTTTCACTTATGTATTACTAGTTGAAGGGGTGTTTTATAGAAAATTATGGAAATTATTTCCCACAAAATTAGACATTTTCATTGCAGAAAATGACACTCAAAAATGGAACTGCTTAAAAATGTACAAAGGCCAATTTTTCAGCTGTACCTAAATATGCAAATTACTTTTTTTGCATATGAAATTCGCCCACCAAATTGCAGAATAGTTGTGGTTTTATGGGAAAAAATGGGCGAATAATATTTAAATGTGCTACAAGTTCTGACATCACAACTGTAACGCACTATGCATGTACTTATCCAAATATTTAAAATGTATCGCAAAGGACAATGCCTAAAATTTCACACAAAAAGGCATCTGACTATTGTTGTAGCAATATATGAAGTGTAAAATTGTGTGAGGAAATCCTACTGGAATTTTGAAATTTCACATACGAATTTTCGAAAGCTATGTAAATGTGACTACACTTAACACTTTTACACCAATGTTACTGCCATTTCAGGTGCCTTTACAGGACAATACAGGGGTCACCCGATAGAAACTAGATCGTGGATATGAGGATGAGTAAATGATGACAGAATTTTTGTATAACTTTGAGTTCTTCATGTCTTCCCAAACCTCTGACTGACTTTTTTATTTGGAACAAAAAAGATGACATTTTGAAGAACTGTTTTTGTCCACACAATAGAAGTCAATGGGGACCAAAACAACATTGATTGGACCCCACTGATTTTCATTGTATGGACAAAACAAAAACCCAGAGACATTCCAACAAAAAACAGATGCTCAACATTCACACAAGCGTAAGAGATTTAAATGAAGGGTGCCGCACCTGTCATTAATGCTACACCTCTTCCCCTTTGCATCGTCTCAGCAGCAGGGCTGCCAAAACTATGATTATGTCCTGTGTGACTCCATTATGTCCTCCTGTCATGTCAAATGCCCCCTGATGGAGGTGTGTTTGCCTATGAGAGCTTCCCCCACCAGCAAACGCCTTCTGAAGGAAGAGGCTTCGCGAGAGGATCTCTCTGGGAGATTTGCTCAGCGCCACATGCTTCAGAAAGGCTGTTTGTCAAAGTCGTTTGCCAGTGTTCAGCTGCGCCGCTAATGTCTGCAACTCCACAGGAAGTCGGGGAGCACATGAAAGCACTGAATGTTGACTGATAGCTATATGATGACACTCGGAAAAGAGATGAATGTTAAGGATGATAATATTGTGTGGAAAATCTTTGAAAGATGCATATGATCGTTACAATAATTTCTACAGGTATAAAAGCAATTTGGTGGAATTGCAAAAAAAAAATTGTGGAAAAAAAAACATTTGTTAACTATGAACTACGACTTTTCTCACACTGAATTCATCCAAAAAATAAAAGTCTTCATACCCCAAACTTTAGTTTGTTGTGCATCCTATCAGGAGGCTGCACCTGTTTGGCTGTTTACTGTAGATATTCGACTACTGTCTCCGCCTCCTCTGTGACTGCCGCCCCTCGGCTCCAGGGACAGTCTGAGTTTAATCTATTTGTCTTGTCACATAATATGACAAGTGCTTCAGGCGAGAGTTTGGTAACTACATTAGCGAGAGCGGCTAGATTTAACCCAGGCGAACGCCAGCCGAGGGACTCCATTCACATGCAGCAAATTAATTTGCTCTCATTTGCTAATGTGTTCCGCCTACTGACATCAGACGGATCACACTGAATGTGGAGAGTGTTTGATCCGTGTGGTAAATAAAGCCCATTCTGGTTTCACGCACACTGTGTGCCGAAATGCCCCTACAGACGGTGTCAATAAGATGGTGACTTTCAGAGCGGGAAACTTTCTTTTAATAGCTGTCAAGTCTGTGAGCCTTTTTTTGATAGCTGTTAATTTAAATTAGGTCAAATAAAGAGTAAAATAAGAATAATTCAAAAAGTAGTTAAAGCAAGTCAAAAAGCACTGCGTATTAGGTTACCTTCTCAAACGGACATAGTTTGTTCACTAACGTCAATTTAGCGCCAAGTAAAAAAAAAAAAGCACACCAATCAACCACCCAGAACAGCTTAGCAACAGTATATTCATCACCTAACAGCCACCCAGGATTCCCTATAAACAGTCAAAACCACCCAGAACCATCTGGCAGCAAAAAAAAAAAAAAACAGCAACTGCACAGTAACCATATACAGCCATTAAAAAATCCCCTATAAATGGTAGAAACCACCCAGAACACCCCTTCAACTACAAAGCTATCAGATACAGACACCCAGATTACCATACCAACACAGCAACAACATAGAATACCATATATACCAGCCCAATCGCAAGGCAATTCATACATATTTTACAAGGTGGCTAATTCGTACAAATTTGTACGACCTCACACGAATTCATACGATTTTTGCTAAATCGTACATATTTTACGAGTTCATATGAATTCATATTCATATGAATTTGTATGAGTGACCTACACCTAAGCCAGTCCCTAAACCTACCCATGACTGGGGTTTAGACAAATCGTACAAAATCGGACGAGTGAGGTCGTACGAATTTGTATGAATTAGCACAAATGTTCCACCTCGTACGAATACGTACGAATTGTGTTGTATATACCCGTAAGAAACCCACCCCAAATACCTTATAAACAATAGAAACACCCAAACATAGACACACAATAAACCATAAAGATCATCCCAACAACTGTACAGCAACCACCTACAGTATAACCACCCAGAATTACCTTTAAACAGAAGAACCTACCAAAAATGCCTAAAAATCACCCAGAGTACTACAGCAACCACCTACAATCACCCAGGAAAAAACTCCACCCAGAACACCCCATCAAAAGTATAATGCAGTGTTGGGGGGCCTCCAGGAACATGGTTGGGAACCCCTGACCTTGAACACCGCAGCAACTGCATAAAAACCCCCTACAATCACCAAGAATAACCTTTAAACAGAAGAATGCACCCAGAACGCTAACCTGATTTTACCAAGTGCAACATGTTCCTGGATCAACATCTTTGGACCCTGAAACAACATTGTGGTTAACCAATCAGATTTGAAGAAACGGTTTACAGTTTTTGTGAACTTTAGGCTTACAATCAGTGTTTGGTGCTTGTACATCAGTGTCAGTCATCATTTCCTCTGATTTTAGGCATTTCTCATGGGTAAGGTTAGGTTTAGGTGTAGAGATATGGTCAAGACTATATTTTTGCATTAAAATGTTGTTTCAAGGTCAACAAAATATGTTGACCTATGGACATGCCCATCCAGAACACTACACAAACAGCATAGCGACCCAGAACAACCACCCAGAATACCAGACAGAAGAAACCAAACAGAACTCCATAACAACCCAGAACACTCCAACTACCTACAGCCAAATTACCTTATAAAAAGTAGAAACCACCAAAAAAACACCCCAGCAACTGCATAACAACCACTTCACAGCCTCCCAGAATACCAAACACAAGAAACGTCCCAGAACCTCATAACCACCACCCAGAAAACCTCATTAACCACACAGCAACTACTGTACCTACATCCTCTCAGAATACTTAGAATACACAAACACAGCAAACAACCCAAATAGCCATATAAGCACAAAGACGGCTAAACGGAATCCCCTTGCATTGACACAGAACACCCCAGCAACCACATAAGAACCACCTAACACCCATCCAGAGTGCCCTATTAACACATCCCAGAAGTCCCAACCCAGTGAGTTTCATAATAGTTCTACAGAATATTTATGGGAAACGAAGTGTAATTTTAAAGTGCATAATATCATATTTTTGAATTACGGGAGACAGGGAATGCGTCGCATCATAAACTGTGGCTCATTTGAACTCATTTTAGCATACCTGGGCACGGCGTCTAATCTGTCCCACAGTGACGGCCATCTGGCCTCCGCATCCAAGTCTCACGCCATTAAAATCTGTCACTGCAATTTTTACAGCCGATAATCAAATTCTTCTTCACCAACTTTTCCCCCTCTCTCTCTCTCTCTCTCTCTCTCCACCTGGGTCTTTAAAGCAGATCAATTCTCATCATAAGGTGCTCACAGAGGAAAGCGGGGCTTTAATTTACACCTGTACTGTGTAATGATGAGGTCTCAACGGAACACATTGTAAATACTCATAAGTGCAGCTCAGGTCAGACAAGTACGACACTGCTTTACATTACAAGACAAACAACGTATCCTATATAAACGGTTGGTAGCTTATAAGTTCTCAAGTTTTCAGGTACAGTAATATCGCAAAGGAATCACTGTATCAAAGTTCTGAATTGATTCAAGGTTCTGAAACTCTTCTCGAATGCCAACTAGGCTTAAACATTATTTTGCAACAGGAAAACTACATTCAAATCATTGTGATATTTACAGTGTTGCTCAATTTTGTACCCCAGCAAACTCATTTAGAACAGCACAAGATGAAAGTGTGTTTTGGATTTCACTAATGACTTCCACCACACTCTTCTCGTTGTCCCTGTAGACGTGTCCCTTTATTACAACTCTAAATGAGACTGAATTAGTGGCGCAGTTGTAATTAACAAAACTGAACAATTATGATTCTCCATAATCGGAAAGAACAACAAATGACTCTTCGGAGAACAGAAATGATTCGCCTCTGTTTTTGCTGCCAAAACATCCAGAAACACACAAGAGATGAACAGTGGAAACAATCATGCGCCCCCTTAAATGATTAAATTGATTGCAAAACTAGCAATTAGAAGAATTTGGATGAACTCCCAAATATCTCACCGCTGACTCAATCTGGACTAGTTCATTCAGAGGCCTACAGCACACTCTGAAGTGTTTGAGCTGTCAGTCAACATCCAGGATACAACAGTCTGTAAAGAAGAAGAGATTAGCAGAGATGTGAGCTAGCTTCGGAAAACATCAGTGGACGGGGGGAAATCAATTCAAAAATCGGTTTCCCAGGATCTTGAGTGAGAGAACATATAGGAAACAAGGTCAAAACGAGAACATAAAGACAGATGAGAGCGGAAAATGAGCACTGACCGAGAATCAATGCTGCGTAGAAGTTGTTCTGAGGTTATTTGCACAGGAAACCTCAATGGGAGCCTCTCTAATAGGCGGTTGACTTGTTTGATGTACATTAAAGTAAAAAAATATGGTGTTTGAACCTTCTTAAGTACACAAAAATGAAGGAAACACATTGTATGCTGAACCACTGTAATGTTTCCAGTCACAATTTGTCAAAAAGAGCTGAGCAAAACATTACTTGGAGTTTTAACCAATCAGATTTATCTGGGGGCGGAGCTTAGTTGTCTAAAATCCTGTTTTTAAATAGCTAATAATGTATATTTTTTAGTTTTTTAGTTTGATTTGCATTTTATCATTTGCTTAGACAAAATATAGACCATTTCTTGTTATTTTCCATTTGAATTATGCAACATATTTTCTGTTTGCTAAACAAACACGCAAAAGGTCGAGAGACGTTTTATGAACAAAATGCAACTTTTATTCCCTCAATCCCAAACAGCTGCTGTTCGACTCTAGCGCTGTTAAATGCAGACTGTACTGTTAAGTGCGCGGCTAATGAAATGCTAAAGGTGAGCGAATCCCCCCATCAGAAAGCGAGCAGAGAACAGCGTTGCCATAAACATACGCCAGTCATTAAACCATGTCCCGGGGAGATCCGCTGACAGATCCAAGCGGAGTCGTGTTTTGCTACCAAGCCTAATTTAGCAGAGATGCGACACAACCGTGGCATCGCCCCACGGCCTAAACACAGCTGACACCCCGAAACCTTCCTGTTCAGGTAAAAAAGTTGAACAAATCACCTGTTCCACTCATTTAAAGATCATGTACTGACTTGAAACGAGTTAATGGTCTGATTACCATGATAAAATATTGGTATGTAAAGCCTACGAGCGCTAATACATCTCGGTTTCCCACATAGATAGCGTAAAATACACTGCACAAACCACATTTCATATGATTTATGGCAGTCGCTTTCCATTAAACCTAGAAATGAATCTTTAATGTAAAGTTTAAGGCGAAGGTACTAAACGCAAGATACTCATGGCACTGCCTATTTATAAAAGGTCAAAAAAATTCAGCAGTACATATTTAATTTTGCAACTAATGTGACAGCATCCCAAGAGATAATAGGGAAATTTATGGTTTACCACCTAGAACGCCCTAGCAACCACTCAAATCCCAAACAGACCAATAAAAACATTATTTAGATGTGAATTTCAGACCAGTGCGATTTCACTTTTTATTTAGACAAAACATTACATAAGTTTAATACTAATCATTAACACTGTTGCAACATTGACCTGAAATAATCTTAATCATCTGATTACGATGTTAAAATATTGCTAAGCATACGAGTGCTAATACTGTATATCTTGTTTTCCTTAACAAACAGCATAAAATGCAATGCGCAAAATCACATTGTAAACGATTCATGGCAGGTGCTTTCCATTAAAGCTGAAAAGGTTTAATGCAAATGTACTCAGCATAACACACTTCTGACCTATTAGCCATTATTTTAAGACACCGCCTATTTATATAAATGCCTTTTAAGTCCAAAAATGTACATTAATTTTGTATCTAACGTAATAGTACTTAAACTTGTTTCTCTCATAATCAATGAAGCAAATATTTAGACTCTGGCTTTTAATTATCCTGGCTAAAAATGGCCACAAATCACTGGATACTTTCGTGCCATTGCTGACATCTGTCCGTTTCGATCAGTCCTCAGTGAGGGCTCGGAAAACCACGAGTTAAAAGGAACCGGGTAATTGATATTCCTCAGGGAGCAACGTGACGCTGCCAGGAGAGCAAGAGCAGGAAAAAAACAAAATGGATTACTCAACGTCAGTAATGGCCATAAACACATAAATCACCCACGGCTGGCGACGGAGCCCGGAAAATAATTCAGGGGAGGCTGTGAGGGGAAATGAGCAAAAAAACGAACTCTGTTGTGCCACTGCTAGCCGTGGAGTGCCGTTGGAGGTAGCGGCAGGCAATTAGCAGCTTTAACGGCAAAAACGAACCCTCACTGCTCTTCAGATCCACAGGGACACGCAGCATTAACCCGGTTTAACCCTGTTCTTATATAACGGTTTATTGGCGGGTTATTTTAATGGTTTAAAACGGTCCCCTAAAATGTGCACTCATCTCATCAAGCCAACGACATGCATTTCAAAATACTTCAAATTAGCTAATGCAGTCTGGAGCCATTTGGTTGGGACTTTCATATACACAACTGTCTACAAAAAGCAAAGTTTCTTCTAAAGGCCCTTTCAAATCAACGTTTTCCAATGTATTGAACTCTAAGTGTCAAGCAACTGATGGCATACGAACGATTTCCATTTCCTTTCAAAACGCAGCTGATGACCGGACAATTAGCAGAAGTCATATTCATGTGAGTGATTGGACCGCAAATCAAAGAGAGATGGGAGACAGATCAATGCTATGCATATCTTGATGGGATTTTAACAATGACATCATGACAGTGAATAATCATTAGGATAGATGGTATTTTCAAAATCAAATAAACTTTAAATTCAGTTACATGATGCTATCTGCAATGCAACTCTTAAAAACTGATAAATATATAACTGAAATTTATATAGGTTTAAACAAATACGAATATTAAAATACCAAAAGAGGGGAAAAAAAAGAAAGACAAAAAGACCAGATAAAGTGGGAAAATATATCAGAAAATATCATCAGAAAATACATACACAAACATAAAAATAACAAAAGCTGTCTGCCATAAAAATGTCAAACAATATAAAATGTTACTCAAATATAGCCTATTTGAATTATGTGCTGTGGTTCTTGCATGTCTTGTAACAATTTGCTGCAGATAAGCGTTTAAAAACAGCTTTAAAGAGTGTTCTCATGGCAAATAAACTCAGTGTAATGCCCCGATACTGTCATTTTTTGGTCTAAATCCAACTGTACAGCCTAATCTGAGGTCAAAACAGGCTCAGGTGTGAAGAGCTTCTGTACCAGGATGAACACAGATGTTTCCACTGGGCACAAAAAGGGTGATATGTTATGAAAAAAAGAAACTACAAGGGGGCAGAAAAGTTACTGGAAATTACCGGAAAGTATAATTCCAAGTACTTATATCCTTTAGTTGATCCATAAATTGAACTACAAATACTCTGCGTGGTCCAACACATGTTTATTTATAATGTATAATTACTTGTTTAGCATAAGCTATGTACATATGGAGTTTCAAGCTAATAAAATATCCCTTAAGCGACACACTTTGAATAACAACAGCCTGATTATTAAACAAAAAGATGGAGAATCTACAATTGTACGTTTATGAACTCGTCTGAGATTTGCGCTGCAGGGTTGGACCGAAGACCGTCTGGTTTGAACGCCCACCTCTGTTTCTGGAGCCCCGAGTTCAAGTCTCTCTCTGGACATGAGTTTCTGTTTCTCGGAATCACAACTCAATCTTCAAAGACAGAAAAAAACCAACATTCTCCAGCTGCAACTGTGTTTTTCTTATCCATGCTTTCAGATCAAAAACAAAACATTGAGCGGCGAGCCAGGGGCCCCTGGGTACAAAACGACGTGTCAGTTCAGCGGAGCGGCCGCATCCATAATCTCTCCCAACCATCAATACAGTTCCCCGAGTGTTTTTGATGGAGATCCCCCCCACCAGATTGACGAGAATGGGGTCTTATCGGCGTAAACAGACAGGCCCGAGGTACGGAAAAACAGGATAATGAGCCGCACTCGCTCTCCGTCGACGCGGGGGAATGTTTGGGCTTATCCAGGCCTGACATCTCTATTGCTTCAAATCTACGGAAAATCAACTTTTACCTTTAAGTCGATTTGACTTCGCACTCGCTCTTCACAATCACGCCTGGACCGTTGGAGAGCGAGACGCTGCCCCTGGGACGCCCAAGTGAGGAATGATAGAAAGGCAGTCGTCTACGTTCACCTCAACCTGGAAAATGCCTCTTTGATTGGATTGCGAGTCTGAATGTGAAAGCGCATGTCTTACAGCTGTTGTTTCTTAAGCGAACGGCCCCCGTGGAAGCTCATTATTTAACATAAGAGCCTTGATGTGTCTCCATTTGTTTCTCGCAGCCAACAGTTTTCTCTCGCCAACAACTAGTTGCACATTCGCAAGGCTTCAAACACATGCAAATGTAAATTAAATCTCAATTGTGTCTCCGTGTCAGAGATAAGTTGGGCTAGAACATTTTCAAAACAAGACAATCTTTATATGAGCTCAAATATTTCTCTCAGACTATTCAGAAAGTATTTCAAGGACAGAAATCCACTGAAAGATATAAACCTAAAATTAAGAACCTATAAAGCAATTATGACTTTATATAAAGTGTATTTGTGATAAAGTCACAAATGTGAGTGAGAAAGTAAAAATTACGATTAAATTAGCAATTGTGAAGCATAAAGTAGCAGTTAATAATCATGTCACAAGCTGTAAAATCAAAATTACGGGAAGTAGCATAGCAGTTTCACTTATCGTGAAATATAGTCATAAATGTAAAAAATAAAGTAATTGTGAGATATAATCTCATTGTGAGGATCACGTCCAAAATTTAAGTGAAAAAGTAACAATTTCAGAATATAGTCAAATGCAATTACTAAGAAAAAATATAGCAACTGAAATATATTTTTATTTTGAGACACAAGAAATGAAGTATAGCAATGGTGAAAAAAATCCAATTGTCAGATTCAGTCGCAAATCTTAGAAATAAAAGGAACAATTATGAGAAATAAAGTCTTACAGTAAGAAATTAATTTCTTTTTTTTCAATATTAAGACTGAAGTGAGACAGTGTCATTGTGATATAAAAATGCACCAATGCTTAAGAAAATATTCCAGATATGAAAAGTATAGTAGCAATTGTGAGATACAATATACTGTAACGTCTCATGTGAGATATAAAGTCAAAATTCTGAGAAATTAAAAGGTAGCAATTATATAGCAAAAGCAGCAATATTTTTACTCTGAGGTGGAGTTTTATTACTCCTGAAGAAGTTTAAGAGAAACATCTGAGACAGATTTGCTGCGTAACTTGTTCACAGTAAATTTGCCCGAGTAAATTTTACTCAAATTGAAGAAAATTTTACTCTACAAAATATAACATTTGGTCCCTC
>JAUCMR010000056.1:2552264-2563585 GCA_032357425.1 Enteromius argenteus
TCAGGCATTACAGGAGAAAACTCAGAGCTGTTATCTTGGGAAAAGGACGTAGCAATAATTGGGTGCCAATAATTGTGACCAACATGTATTGGAGAGAAACATTTATTTCATTGTGAGTTTTTCTCCCCATTTTCAATTGTTTTACTTCAGTGGTAGGTTAGAATTTTGAAAAAAATTTTGAATGAAAAATCAAAAGGATAAACAATGCAGATTTATGCTCAGATTTGCCAAGGGTGCCAATATTAGTGGAGGGCACTGTATGTTATGAATCTGTACAGACTACACTACAGTACTGTACTGGACTGACGTGTCGTTCAGTGACTATAAATCTGCAAACGCTGCACACAAAACTAGCAAAGACTGCTTAGATTAGCATACTATCCAGTGCAGTACTTGAGTTCCTGTCACCCAGAGACGTGCGAATCGTTTCTCTTCTACAGCAGTGACGTGAATGTCGTTGACGTCGAGCTCAGGTTTGTCGCAGCAGATGCTCGCGGAGACGCTGGAGATTTGACTCCCACATCACAGGAATCAACATCTGCTGCTCTCATATTGGTCACATTCGCAGTTTGCTCTCTAATTGAGAAGTCATTGTAAATCATGTCGCAGTAATTCACCTCTGCGTTCGCGCTCAGACGAACGGTAAGTGGCTGCTGGACGCATGTAAATGAGATGACTGTGTTTGGCAGATGTGACAGGAGACAGTCTGTGTTGTCAGACAGAAACTCTGATGGTTGTGCAGACGTAAGGAAACCAGCGGCCATTAACGGCACTGACTGATGCCTGCGAGATAACAGATTGACGGATCCGGCACTCGGCTGTCGCGCTCGCGGAGTTCAGCGGCTCTCTGGGGAAAAGTGGGACAGCCATACACACGAGGAGGATTTTTACTGTTCCTTTTGAAAGCTCGCTGTGAAAGAGCTGTATTATTCTGACGAGTTGCTTATTTTAGACTTGTGTCACTCTCTCGGATTCACTTTTTCAAGTATTACACTGGCATGAATGTTTTGTGACCACATTGTTGGGGGGAAAACCTAATAGAAATAATGGTACTACATGTACAAGTAATTAAAATAAATGCAATAAAACTGTAATCAACAAAATTAATTAAAGCGATCCATAATGGTTATCTAATCTAAATATAATAATAATAATAATAATAATAATAATAAAAACAACATCTCAAAAAAAGGACCCATAATGATAAAAAAAATCTAAATATAATAAGCTAAAAATAAATTAAAATCATATGATCCATAATGATAAACTCCTAATCTAATAATAATAATACAAAAACAGTAAATCATTTAAAAATATATATTTTTTAATTATTGTATGACAATATTGTACAAATAATCTTTGATTTTGTTCATTAGTTTTAATGTGTATAAATAATAAACTGTATAAATACAACTCCCATAAGTTAAAAAGATCAAATAAAACATGATAATATTAATAATAATAATAATAATAATAATAATAATATTTATTATTATATCAAATGTGTAATCTATAATAATTTGTATTATTATTATTATTATTATATACAGATAATCTTACATTTTATTATAATGTATACATTTTATAATTTGTTTAACAGAAATAAAAAATACAAGCTCTTAAATGTTAATAAAATGAATGAGCTATAATAATAAATTATCTAAAACATTTAAATAATTAAATACGATTTAGAAATTATTTAAAAAAGTTTAAATAATTGTGTATATAAATGTTAATATATAGTAAAATGTATAATATATGATGAAAAAATAAAAATAAAATTATGATAAAGATGAATAAGAATAATGTTATCTAAAATGAAGCTAAAATAAGAGGTGTCATTTGTTAACATTAATGTATCAGATCATTTACAATGGTCAACTGGTATTTCAACAGCAGACTAGACATTTAATAATTTTGGCTAGTTTACTAGCTGTTAGACAATTGTTACAAATTCCAAACCATCTTAGTTTACATCACTCATCTCAAGTTTACATTTATACCCACATCTTATACTATATGTTTGAGTGTCCCAGCAGGCATCACAATTTTAAGCCCACAAATGAAATTAAAAAGTTACAAACCAGTGCTCTACCTCTATTTTTACACAAGAATCCGTCAGCACATCTCTAGTCTATTTTCATTTCCAAACTCTTCAATGCACAAATATGCACGCACATACACTTTTCCTTTTCATCTCCACTCTCACATCTTTCACACAATTAGTCTCGCGGGGCTCACTGGAGGATCCAGGTTTAGGAGGTTTCGGCTGGCTTCCTTTCAGCCAATCAGAGTGAAGTCACAAATCCCGCTGTTAATTAAAACTACAGACGCTAGCGACGCGTTACCGTTGCACAAGGAATGAGTGTACATGTGTGGCCCGTCTACCGCCTGTTTGTGTATCAAGAAACGTTAGCATGTGTATTTTCCACACTTCCTGCCTGCATAGCGCCATAGTGCATCAGAAGCAGATCAGCCAGATGGTGCGGCTAGCCTAGCCGTCAGCCCCCGCTAACTCAGCTGTGCAGAAACACACGGCTCAGTACACGCGGATACATGTTACACACCGATTTCTACTGGATTTAGCAGCATTACATCACATGTGAAACTAGGGATGACTTTAAAAGACTCTTTATACTGAAAGTGGGAAACACAGACAGCAGTTTTTACATCAACACCAAAAGAAAATTAGCAGTAGCTATATGGACAAAGTGCAAATAGCATATTTTCTTAGTGATAGACCCACACTAAGCACAAATACCGATGGACTCTATTTACATTAAGTGAAAATAGTAGTGTTTTTAGCTATTTATACTACTTACTACAAATAGTAGCAATTATCTGCACCTCAGTATTGCATTACATTATATAACAGTATGCAATAATAACATATTGAGTGTAAATTTATAATGTTAATTCAAATTAATAAATGGATGCCATTGGGACAAAATACTGTTCCTTTATTTTAAACTTTTCGATAATTTTCTTAAGTTTTATGGAAAATAAATGCCTTCCGATGTGGTTAACAAAAAAAAAAAACCTTTAGTATTAAAGGTTTAGTATTAACTAGCTCAATCGCATATTGGTGGGCGGAGTTACTGTAAATAACTATAAATGCAATGATATTAGCATCCACACCAGCAAGACATCGGCTGTTTATTCTAAGCTCATGCGTATCTGTCACTTTAAATTCTCAAGCTCATTATAGCAGGATGGATTCTGATTGGCTGTCAATGTTTGCCTTGTTCATCAGCTAAAAAAAAAAAAAAAAAAAAACATTCTGGAAGTGATTCCATTGATATCGTTATTGTTGTAGTGTGGACTCTGCTATTCTTTAATATTGAGAACTATTTTAGAACTATATCTTTATCAGTTGTCGTCCTTGGTGTGAATGGGGCTTTAGTCACAATCCGATTAACATGTTGGGTCACAAGTAATATAAAAGTAATCAAAAAGTAATCTGATTATATTACCTAAAATATGTCATGTGATGGATTACGTTATTTTTTTATTTTTTTTTTTTCATGCAATTTGAAATCAGTAACACTGTAAAATCTACCCAGAACTGGATACAACTGAAGATAACTATTTCGCAAATTAGGAGACCTCTTTAAAATAAGGCAAGATTTGTCTGTGCCAATAGCCTCGTGGGCAGCAAGCCAATATACATTGTCGGTAATACTTCAATATTAACACAGAATTCAGATGAATGAATCAAACAAGCAAATTGTCCACAGACAAGGCCTGTGGATCTAATTAGTAACATACTTATAATAATAATGAATATATTTTATAATCATTGTATTTTTATTCAAAAAATTTGGCATCTGTTCAAGAATGAATTTAGCATTAGCATCTTTCCATATGTCTCAGCTCATCTTTAATGTCTGTGTCAGTCAGTCCTCTCCAGCTTTGCACCATCAGCGCTTTGATCCATCAACACATTTGACCCGAGACGACCTCCAGCGACCGGCCCGACCAGATGTAGGTGCTAACATCGCAGAGTCGGTCCAGATTAGCCACGAAATAATACACTTCGAGAGAGATTTTAACAACCTTTCTTGCTGGGAAACGCTTTCTGCACTTAATACCTGCGGTTCCTGTTTCCAAACAGACTTGTTTCCAGTGTAACGATGCTTGAGTGAAAGGTTACTATGTATAGATGCGAGGAGGCGTTCGGGGCAGGAAACTCCAGTATTAGAAAGGCCAGCGCATCATAAATGTTAAGGATCCATGTAATTGACATTTAGTGCTTTAAATACCGCATGGGTTTCTCCGCCTCCATTCCACAAATTAAAGTGAGCTTTTCAGTTGGACTTTTTATGCAAACTTCACGCTGCGATCGCTGTTGTTATGTCTTTATAATTATAAGCGCTTTCCTGAGAGCTCTGAGGATATTTCTTGTTTTAGAAAGTGTCACAGTCAAATTATTTCAAACATTTGCAGTCGTGTTAAACGCTTCGTCACAGATCAGCGGTGACGAATTATGCGTGTGCGTCGGAGACGTGTTAATTTCAGCTTTGAGATGATGGGAAATTTGTTCAGAGCGCTTGAGCAGCTTCTCAAACACTCCTGAGGTGTTTGAGCACCTGAATACAGTGAAATATGTCGTTCCGAAGCTGTATGACTGGCTTTATTCTGAGGAACACAAAAGGAGACGTTTTGAAGAATGTTATCGTGATCATATACCACATGGTGACCGCAATGCATTATCGCATTAGATAGGACGAGGAAACTGTTCGAGTTCATTACAGGCTTCATTAATGCTAAATATCTGGGGAAAATGCAATACCATTGTGCTCTCGCTGTCTCTACCTAAGAATAAATTTACTGGGTTTTTTTTCTTGAGATAAGTGTTAGTTCATTTTGATTATATAATAACAAAAGCGTTATTAACTTTGTGTTTTAATGTTAATAAATAAAATGTATAATCTTACTTAAATAAATATAAAAGAAATATCTAAAAATAAATTAATAATTAATTAAACAATTATTTAAATTCATTATAAAATTTTTTAAATCCAGTTCAGATTCCAGGGGTATTCTTTTGAGGCGAGCTCTTCCTTTTAATGTGGAAAGAAACAAAAAAAATGCAGTTAATTTCACCTCAAAGCATTATGGGAAAATCTATGTGGAAAAAGGACAGAGACTAGTGACTGTTTAATCACAAGGTCTTAATTTTCTCTTAATGGTTTGTAGTTGCACGGGGCAGTGAGCAATTAAATCCTAGATTGAGGCTAATCAAGGTCTTGGGCTGTGGAAACCTCCGGCGAATTCATATGGCACTCTCCTTAATCCAACTTTGCTTCGCTCGATGGAAGGCAAAAGAAATCGGACGTTGACAGAGACTGGAGATAGGGTTAGCAATAGAAGCCGTAACTCACAGACAAGAGCGGAGGTGGGACAGCTGAATTCGTCCAGTCTCAGGGGTCATTATCCGTGGCATGGCACCGTCCAGCATCCCGGGATATCTGATGGGGTTCTGGAGAATGGAGCGAAGCAGCAGCGGAGCGTGAGAGCCTCAGATAAGCTGGCGACACATGCTCTGGGCGGCTGATGGTAATTACTACACATTTTATCAGGCCGCCTGCCGCCTTCAGATTAAAATGGACCTGACGGACAAATGCGGCACATGAGGGTCTTAAGAGACGGATGGAGAAAAACAGGAGAAACATTGAGATGAACTGGACGTTATGAAAGAGCAACAGTTTGGCTGAGGTTGCTAGCTGCTTGTTTCTAAATCAGGGTGCAAGTGTGTGCCTGTTGAAATTAAAACGCACAAATATCCTTCCAAGATGGCCATGGGATTAAACCGAGAATTGGTTTAGTTTAAAATAAATAAACAAAACCTCACAGGTGGTTGCTCTGCACTTGCTGGGTTTTCAAGTAATAGTTTGTTTGTGCCGTCGCAGTCTCAATCTGGGTGCGATTTGGCCTTATAGGACAGAAAAGTCTCAGATGAGATCTCTCAGCCTGATCTCAGCAATTCGTACATATTTTACAAGTTGCCAATTCATTTAGACAAATCGTTCGAGTGAGGTCGTACAAATTTGGATGAATTAGCCACCTCGTAAAATACATAAAAATTAGTTGTGAGACTATATTGGATCTCTACGGTCTCAAATGCCTCCAGCAAACAGCAGTGAGATTAAACAGACTAAACAAAAACAAACAAATCTGTAATATATGTATTCCAGACCAATAGTTGGCACACAATTTTCAAATCTGAACTAGCACATGCCTATAGGAATATGTAATTTTCAAACAAAATTCCCTGTTACATAAAGGCACCATATGCTAAAATTAGAAATATCAAGAGAAACATCAGAGACAAAGTTATTACTTGGCAACAAAACTTTGAGTTTCCTTGGGGATGAACGCGAAAGATCTGAGCAATCAAAGTTTCTTGTGGGTCTCTGGAGGAAAAACGCATGCATGTTTGGAAAACGTCAGGGAATATTAGCCATCATCTCACCTAACAAGTGTGTCATGAGGCAAATGAGCCACTGTTCAATTCAGACACTCTACATTCATCGCCCGCTGAGCTGTAAGAACAGACAACACTCTCGCGCTCATTTCCCATGATGTTATTGTCATCAACTGCTATGTTTCCCAGATTGCATTGATCGGGTAAGTTGGGGACCGTTATGTTTTCCAGAAGGTAATATGCTTTCAAGATTGTAGGGAGGTGTTAGCGCTGATGATCCTGCCTCGTGGCCTTAATCAGATCCGCTGTAATGTCAACCAATGTTCCTGTCCATGTCATGCCGATTGCGAATAAATGAGTTAATTTTATTTAGCTGTAGTGCGTTAGCAGCTATGAACTCCTTCCCGAGGGCCAGGACGGAAAACAACAAGAGATACTGAGCAAAACAGAAAAGTGTGAAAGGAGAGTTTGACACAACATCCGGAAAACCATTAGAACGCAGAACAGAAGATAAACGAGTTTGTCAATTAAATTCCATCCAAACAGACATAAGCTCTTAATCAACAGTTTTCCGGCGGCTTGATTTGTCAAGCCGTCAACGCTGCGCCACCAGCCCGCCTGACAATGAGGATGGAAAATCTCAGAGATTAGAAACATCGGCATTATTTCACGCAGCCGAGGTAATGACTCGCCATCCCTCTCCCATGTATAATTACAGCTTCACGTTCCACTTCCTTATTTACGGAGCTACATAATGAGCAAATTTCCAATCGTTTGCAGAGCAGCAGATAAAAGCTGCCTCCGCGTCTCGCACTTTCCTTTTTTAACTCTCATTAGGACGAGTTGAGCTTAGCAGAGCAATAAAGTCAAATATCCAACCAGTGCTGCATTATAATAACAATAAAAAATGCTATATATTCCAAACAAGATGTTTGATTCGTCATTTTAGTTTTCACTATAGCTGCCTTAAAACTATGATTATAAAACAGCCAGAGAACTGGCTAAGAAAACAACAACTATAAAGCATAACTTTTTTATTAAAAAGTGAAAGTGTCAGAGTGACATGTGGCCAAGTATTAGTGTCCCATACTAAAAATGTCTGCTCTGAATTTTACATGAGTCTACTTAAAGGGTTAGTTCACCCAAAAAAAGAAAATTCGGTCATTAATTACTCACCCTCATGTCAAGACCTTAATCTTCGGAACACAAATTAAGATATTTTTGATGACATCAGAGAGAACTGAAATGATCCCAGATCCAGAAACGTAGTAGTAAAAACATCAGTGGCTCAACTTCAGTTTTGCAATGCTAGGAGAATACTTTTTTGCTCAATAAAAATAACAATTTAACTCTACCATTCTTCTTCTGTGACTTACTCGACGCATCCTGACCCTCCATAGACAGCAATACAACTGAAATGATCCAGAAATGTACTAAAAAAAAATCAGTAAAACAGTTCATGTGACACCAGTGGATCAACTTCAGTTTTGCCGTGCTGCAAGAATACTTTTTTTTTTTAAGATTAATTTTCGGCGGGGGTTTTTGCCTTTAATTATTACAGGACAGATCAATTTTGACAGGAAGTGAATTGGGAGAGGGATCGGGAAAGGTCTGCGAGCCGGGACGCGAACTCACAACGCCTGAAGCGCAATGGCACTATATGTCAGCGCACTGCCCACGAGGCTACAGGTGCCAACACAAGAACTTTTTTTTTTTTTTTGCATAAAGAAAACAAAAATGTATGTAATCTACAGTTGTTTACACCTAGTGAAAGGTGTACGTTGTGATACGACTTCCGCCATTTTAAAGAGTAAGTCACGGGAGAAGAATGGTAGAGTTAAATTATGTTATTTTTGTTTTTATTGAGCAAAAAAGTATTCTCCTAGCATCGCAAAACTGAAGTTGAGCCACTGATGTTTTACCGAAGTTTTTACTACGTTTCTGGATCTGGGATCATTTCAGGTCTCTCTGATGTCATCAAAAATATCTTAATCTGTGTTCTGAAGATGAACGAAGGTCTTATGGGTTTGGAACGACATGAGGGTGAGTAATTAATGACAGAATTTTCATTTTTGGGTGAACCCTTTTAAAAAATTGCTTTAAAACTGTACTAAGGTGTTGTAGAATGTTACTGTACAGTTGCTGTGCAGTTACTAAGATGTTGGGGCGGTTCTGTAGTTGCTAGGGTGTTCTGATTATTTTCTAGGCAGTTTCTATGCCGTAATTAAGGCATTCTTAGTTTTTGCTATGCAGCTATTAAGGTGTTCTTGGTTGTCACTAATGGCACTTTTCCTCTGCACAGTACGGTTTGGTACAGTTCACTTTTGGGGATTTTCCACTGGGATCAGTACCACCTTGGTTCCAAGCGTACCATACCGTTACCAAAACGTGACGTGTACGCTCTGCTAAACATTGACTCGTCGGAGAAAATCATCACTACCTGCGTCACTGAACTTGTGCGAAACACACAGACCCGCTAGATTTAAAGTCAGCACAGCCAGCCAAGGCACGAATGCTACTGTTTAGAACGAGTGCACTATACGATTGTTCTAACCTTCTTTTAACAACCAAAAAATGTTTCGTAGGCTGTTAGGATGTACAGACGTTCCTCTTGTTAATGGCCAAGGAGTCGTTTGAGCGAGAGCTTGATGGGGCAACGCAGAATGAAAGTGTTTTGTAGGAGTCATGGCACAAGAGGTGGCGTGACTATAACAACATGCAGATAATCCCGCCCACTCTAAAGCGGTACTAAACTGCAGTGGAAATGCAAACCGAACCGAGCCGTGTCGTGCTGAACCGAAATGTGCAGAGCCAAGCCGTACCATGCAGTGGAAATGCGGCATAAGATGTTCTAGTTGATTGCCATGCAGTTACTAAGGACTTCTGAGGGGTTGTTAGATGGTTGCTAAGGTGTTCTGAGTGGTTACTATGCAGTTACCAAGGTGGTCTAAGTAGTTGCTCTACAGGTAACGCTGTACAAGTTCTTCAAGGTAGTTGCTATGCTGTTGCTAGGGTGTTCTGTGTCAAGACAGTCCATCAGGATGAGTTCCTCACTGTTACTTAACACTCAGGTGTGTAATCAGCTCACGGCGAGCAGCAGTACTAGCAATGACTTTACAGATCTAATGACTGATGCTAATCAGATGACCCGACAGAATCCCATAGACGCTGAAGTGCAGCGCTGCACACTCTGTGTGTGTGTCGAGAGCCACTCTAAACTGGTGTTTGTGTGTGTGCTGGAGTGTTTACTGCACTGTGATCTTCAGCCTGTTGAAGAGATCAGGTAAGAGCAGCATCCATCAGTCGTAGCAGCACTGTTCCCCAAGCGCCGCGAGGTGTGATCGCTGCAAAGCTGCGCGTAAACAAACACACACACACACACCTTTGATCAAGTTTGGCCAATTTTTCAGCGTTGTTTCCCCTCCCATTTTCCTCTGCTGTTGTTGTTGTTGTTATTTATCGTGATGATTGTGGGCTGTGCCACTGGCTGTCTCGCTCTCCTCGCTGTCATCTGTACATGTTAGGAAACTTAGCCTGTTTTTAACGAGACTAGTGCTGACCTGCTGGCACTTCTCTCCTCTTCATCCTCCTCTTTCTTTCTTTTCACTCCCTCACTATCTGGAAGCGGATGAGTCAGCAAAGGGCAAACGAACAGAGAGAACCGAACAAGATGAGATGTTTGCTGTTCTATTGATTGACACTATTGTTACTGTAAAGAAGGGAAGAGACAAAAATAAAGAAAGAATGAACTAACAAAAGATGAAAATAATGTGACAGTAAGAGATGAAGAGAAGAGTGAACAAAAGAAGGTAGAATAAGTGAACAAACAACTGAAAAAAAGATAAGCAAAAGTGGGAAAGAAAAAACAAAAACTAATTAGGAAAAAAAATCAATCAAGAAAAGGGAAAGAAAGACAAAAAGAAAGAAAATGAAAAAGAAAGAGCGAGCAAGTAAATGAAAATGCGAAGGAAAATTAAAAGATAAACAAGAAAAAGGAAAGAGACAGAAAGAGAATTAACAGGAATGAAAGAACAAAGTAAAACAAAGAAAAAACGAAAGAACTAATTAAAACAAAGAACAATAAAGAATAAAGATAAAGCTGAATTAAATTAAAAAAGAACTAAAATGAAAAATAGATGACCACTCAGAAGAACGAACGAATGAACAAAAAGAAAGAGAAAGAAACAAATAAGAAAAAAGAATGAATGAACGAAAGGAGAAAGAAAAATATGACAGACAAAGAGATTAAAATAGGATGAATGAAGAAGAATGAAGGACAGTAACAGATGAATGAACAGAAGCACAAGTGAACGTAACAGAGAATAAAACAACACACGTTTTTAACTTGAAGTGTCTTCAAAATGCAGCAATCGTGGCACAAGAAGCTCAAAACAAGCCAAGCATCAAAACATCGGTATGATGCATGTGTTCAGAGCAGCTTCTGAAGATCCGCTCAGCTGAGAGTGTGTGTGTGAGTGTGTGTGTGTGTCGACGGATGTCTTCAGCTCTGTGTTTCTCACACACTCGCTCACTGCTGCTGCTAACGCTGTTATGAAGGCTGATGAATGAACTCATCTGTCTTCAGAATGACAGCTGGGCGACGGAGCAATTAGCGTTATTAGCCGCGCTGGCCTTTCCTGCCTACAGCACTTCAGCCATACCTCCCTGATCACGTTACATTCATAAACACGGATAACACAATATCTCATCACCCATTACATCGTCCAAAACCTTTATGACTGTCTTTTATGGTTGTACTTGGTGCTCAGAGTATGGGTTATTATATCTATTAAAAAAACAAAACCATAAATGCATAAAGAAAAAACAGAGAAAATAATAAATTAAGTTGATCGTTCCAAAACTCTCGACTTTCTTTCTTTAAACAAAAAATCTA
>JAUCMR010000056.1:2563685-2583680 GCA_032357425.1 Enteromius argenteus
TTTTTTTTTTTCTTAATGAAAATTTGTGTGTGTGTGTTTTTGTCATTTCTATTTGTTTTTTTTAATGTATATATAATTTTGGTTTTAGATTGTAACTTTAGTTTTAATTATTTTAGCACTACAACTTAAACACAAATGAGAAATGTTACTCAGACAGCTAGCTGATTTTTTTTTTATTACTTACATTTTTATTCAATATCACTACATCAAAAAAAAGTTTCATGTTAAATCAATTGCAATAAAAATAAATAAACTCTACACAGAAAAAGAGTATTAAATAAAACTAATAAAACAAATATAAAAACCTTAATAATAATAATGAAAATAATTAAAATCAATAAATAACAACAACAATAATAATAGCAATAATAATAATAGTAAGAAGTAGTAGTATTAATAAAAGTTTTCGTTATCTAAACTGTTTGGAAAAGAGCAGCATTAACAGTAGTCAAAATATCTTCTTTTGAGTTGTACGAAAGAAAAAGGAACATGATGAATCGCTCCTCATGCGTCTTTTACTCTCTTGTTCTCTGTCTCTCTTTCAGGGTCTTTGTGAAAGACTGGTCTGGGTTAGATGGACTATGTCGGGGTCAGCATCCTGTTATCGCTTTAACACAGCTGCGCACACCGTCCCGCAAAGACTCCATTAAACACGGCCTTGCCTCACAGGTGTGTGTGTGTGAGAGTGTGTGTGGGTGTGAGCACTCTTTCCAGGTGTGATAAGGAAAGGCTGATGGAGTTGAGAATTACAGAGTGTCTGGACCATTCATCCCTCCTTCCCAGCCGTTCATAAAGTTTCTCTCTCTCTCAGCTGAAAGCAGCAGATCATCAGAGGAGCGCTGAGGCACAGCGGGCGCGAGGAACAGGTTACAGCCGCTGCACTGCACTGAAATATGTCCATCTGCCGCCATCAAATGAAATGAAAAATACTTCACACAGTTCTGTGTGTGTGTGTGTGTGTGTCCCTCAATTCAGGAGCTCAAGCAGAAGAGAGAGACGCCACATTATGCGTCAAATACTGTATATGTATAAGTTCTGCATAAAAATTTTGCAACTTCGGTTCAATCAAGAACTTTAATAATATTATTATTAAAACAAAAATAAATGCATACACCTCTGTGTAAATAATAATAAGAACAAATACTTAGAATTAATACATATAATACAATATTTGTTATTAAAAAAGTTATTCAATATACAAAATAATAATAATAATATAATTTAAACAATACAATGAACACTTCAGAGGTTAAGCAAGTGATTACATTATAACTGAACATTTTGAAAGATTAATAATGTGTGCTGACTATAAATATGTAAATAATGCGATGATTTAAATTTCTTATTTTTCAAAATAAATGATTACTTCACATTATTTCAAAACTAACAAATGTGCTGATTTAAAATTCTTGCTTTTTCAAAATAAATTAAATATTTAATTAAAAATATTAATTTAAACATCAAGTAACAAATCTTTATTACTATTTTAAAATGTGAAAAATGTAATTACTATACATAATATATACTATTATATATATACTAATATTTTTTAATAATTCAGTATCACTGATTATTTAAAATTTAATACAATTTAATATAGTAAATAATATTAATAAAACAAGGAGTAGTATATTAAAATACAAAACTATTACTATTATTATTATTAAATAATTCAATCACATAAAAATAATTTATCTAAATGTTTTTAACTGTTATTAAGAAAATATTAAATGTTATGAAATATTTCCTATTTTTGGTTCATTAGTGTGATGTCCAGTGTTAGTACAGTTGTATTTTAAACTGGATTTTGTGAAATCTCCATTTTCAACCTGACCAGAAGAGAAACGCTTTCCATTCTTTTTCAAAGAATGTAAAGAGACTGAAGGGAATGAAGCAGATGATTATGAAGAAAGGAGAAAGTTTTCTCAAGACACTTGACATGATCTTCAAAGTTTCCGGCACGGTGGCAGCGCTCATCCATGTCAAACCGTGTTAAGTGGAAAACGGAGTGGCCGGTTTTTCATCGCATTTCATCAGCCATCTGGTTAAAAATGTAAAACACCCGAGCGGGAGATTTTCAAGCGGTCGCTTTAAATTAGATTTTGATAGATGTAAAGTCCAAACTTTTTTTCAGGTTGAGTATCACAGACGGCAGTTGGTTCAGATCTCTTCTACGAGCGTTCATTAGCTGTTTGATCGTTCAGTGTTAAACACCGCTGATGTTCAGCATCAAACTCATCTATCCGTTTGATACGGTTTAGATCAAACACTAAATGAATTGATAATAATAATAATTACTATTACAACTCATGCAACTATGGATGTAACTCATCTCTGTACCTGTGTAAACGACCGCATCCTGCAATTTTTTTTTCCTCTTCTCTTTTCTTTTCTCTCTTTCTGTCTCTTTTGTGTATAAGTGTGTATATCTCAATGCTATGTCAAGATGTTGCTGTCAAATCTATCTTTTACATTCTGCTCAAAAAAAAAAAAAAGACCATAGCAAAAAACACCCAGAATACCTCAGTATCTACAATATTAATTCCCTTGGCAACCTTCCTGAACACCATAGCAACTGCAAAGCAATAATAAAAATATATATATTTTAAAAATGCTGAAAAACCAAGAACACTTAATTAGTAAATAAGGTCATTAAAAAAACCCACATTAAATAATATTATGTTACTATTAATATTAAAACATTATATAATATTAGTACGTTTTATATATATTACATATATATAGCTCATTTATTTTTAAATCAGTAACAAAGTTATGATATTATAAGTTTATGTATTATTATTATCATCATCATCAACTTATTTTAAATATTACTACATTTAATGTTATTTATAATAGATTATATTAATATATAACATTATACATCAGTTACATATATAGTATTTAGATGATTAAGAAATTATTATTTTTTCATTTTATTAAATAAAATAGTTATGACAACAATTTTTTAATATATTAGTACATTTTAATAATAGTTATTAGTATATTAAATATTAGTATATTACATTCTACATAAGTTATATTCACATTATATCATTATATATATCACATACAATAATAATAATAATAATAACAAAAATAATATAATTTTATCTTAGCACATTTTATGGTGTTTTTTTCATATATATTATAATATTAGTATATAATATAGTTATATTAGTATATTAAAGTATATGTTATCTAATATTATATTTTGATATTGTTATAATTATTGTCATTCTCATATATATATATATATTTTTTTTTTTTTTTTAGTTTATAGTTTTATATTTCATAAATGTGACAGAATATTTATTTAATAGTGTATTTAGTCCAACAAATAATGTGTGTGTGTTTGTTAGTTTTTCTCTGGTTTCTGTAGATGTGAGATGAGCGTTCTGTCAGATCAGTGAAGTTGATGGAGAGAAGTGTTGAGAAATAGAGTAAGAAAGAGATTGCATCAATTTTTCTCCTCCAGTCTTGATGGATGAATGGAGCGCGAGAGACACGGAGGACAGCAGAAGACAAACTGAAGGAGAAAACATCCCGTCGTCCGCAGCCTCTCTTCCTGATCACTTCCATTTGTTCAGGCCACATTGTGTTCCTCTGGCCCTCGTCCATCTCGTGACGTTCCCTCCTCAGCGCTCCAGAAGAGCTGCAGACAAAGCTGGCGAGGACAGAGATCTGGCGTCCTGAGGGCTCTTGGGAACAGAAACGTACCTCGCGTTTTCAGCCCTGAGCTGCGAAAGAAGCTAATTAAAATACATCTTCATTCATTAGCGTGCACCTCCTCTTCTCCTTAACGACCCTCTTAAAGTCCTCCAGGCGTCACGTCGCTGAGGATTCGAGACGTCTGAGCACAAAGCCTCTTGTTTACCAAGCTACTCGGAAAATAAAAAAATAGGACCATCACCATTTAAAAAAAAAAAAGAGGTCACACTTGGTGCACTAGAAGATAGTAATATATATTAGTTATATATGTTTTAAAAATATATAAATATGAATGAAAAAATATAATATTAAGGAAATTAATGATAAAAATATTTATATTTAAATATTTCATGAAGTATTTAAAAATGAACTACTAAGTATATACAAAGAGGCAATATATTTATATTTACACAATAATTACATTAGATTTTATACAAAATTGGTAACATTATTTTAAGGTGTTTACTTTGTTACAATATAATTACACATTTAAGTACTGAGTAATATTAATTAGCTACATGTACTTTATGCTTAGGGTTAGGATTAGGGGTTGCTTTAGGGTTACGTGAATGTAAATATGCATAATTAATTGCTATTATAATATTAAGTACATGCAATGTGTAACAAAGGACATCTTAAAATAGAGTGTTTGACAAATGTTTACTTTTATATAGCTATATGTAGTTATAAAGTAAATTTATATTTTAATGTGTGTGTATAGAATACACAAACAATTTTTATAAATTACATTAAAAAGAATAAATCTTAAAAAGATAACAAATATTTGACTTATATTCAACAATTTTTGCTATAGAAAATCTTGAATATTAAATTCTAAAAAGATTACAGCACAAAATACTGCCATTTTATATACATTCAATATTACAAACTTGCACCTTAGAGACAAAAAAATAAAAATAAAACTGCTAAAAGCTCAATTTTACAGTAAATATACATGCCAAAACCAACAAAAAAGCAAAATAATAATAATAATAATAATAAACATACATTTAGGAAAACAAAATTTTGAATTTGCAAATGATCAGAATCAGCTCATGATCTGAAAATCAAATTAGTGATTCAAGAACAGTCCTTTATCTATCCAAATCACAATGATTTCATGATTCAGATTCCTACGGAGGCTCTTAAGGGACACGGTGGAGGAAAAACTTTGGGGTGGGTGGAAAAAATGTTTTTCAAATCTTTTGCGTTCTCTCGCAAAGATATTTGCGTTTTCTCCCAAAACTTGTTGTGTTCTCTCACGACACGTGTGTCCTTGATACATGTGAGACTGTGAAAGTTTACCGCACGAATGTAAATATCTTTTTTGCGAGAGAGCGCAAAGTTTCTTGTGGGAATGCAAAAAGTTTCTCGGGGGAAATCCTGATTTCAAATGGTCCTCAGGACCTTAAAATAGTCCAGCATATTGAAGGAGCTGCACTTCCGCCCCCCACGGTCTTGTTTTCATCTCCTCAAATTAAATACGCCGTCTACTTCCACTCGGGTCGCCGAAGTCTTTCTTGTTGGCGTTTGATAGCACGAGACACAGATGGCAATATAACTATGCAATATGAGAGGTGAGGCCTCCGTCTAGACCTCTATTCCCGCACGGAGCGTCATCCCTGCACATTCTTCAACACTTAAAAAGCAATAAGCCACGGCCACAATCCTTCAGACGAGAGTAATTGTACAGGGATCTACCGTAGAGCGCCGAGGATGGGTAAAAATAGCTGGGAGCTGGAAATGAAGATGTATCTGTAGCGGGTAAAGAAGCTGCTGCCGCGTGTAATCCGCTTGTTTTGAGAATATGAGGTTATTGAACAGAGCTTTGACTTCTCGGGCTTCTGAACGAGGACTCGGGTATTGGTCTTGTTGGGAAATGAAAAAGGACCTTGCGAGGCTTTAGATGAGCTCTTGAAGGGATCGCTCGGGCTGCGCTTGCTGCGCTCCGGGACATCAGCCACTGAACACAGAGCCATTGTTGGAGGGCTAACCAAATCCAAATACACTACGGCCACAATCTTTGGAATAACAACGTTTTTTTTCTTAAGATTACAGTTTCTGCATTTACTTGATCGAAAACTGCTTTAAAATTAGGAAATATTATTATAATTTAAAATAAATGTTTTCTAATTGAATATATTTTCAAACGTAATTTATTCCTGTGGTGGTAAAGCTTTGATGAATAGAACGCTTAAAAGAGCAGCATTTATTTTAAATAGAAACATTACTAATATTATTCAAGCATGCAATCAATTAATCAAAATATTTATTTATTCAGTTCAACATTGATGAACAAAAATGTTTTTCAGCAGAAAACAATCATATTAGAAACATTTCTGATGACGTGACGCTAAAGGAAGGAGCAAAAATTATTTATTGCAACAGAAATGTCTAATATATTCATAGTAATATTTTATTCTGAAGTGTAATATTTTCCAGTAATAAAATATCAATTAATTATTCATTCATTCAGTCATGTTTCAATATTGATAAATATTCCTTGAGCAGCAAATCATGATATTATAATAACTTCTGAAGGATCGTGCGTCACTGAAGACTGGACGAAAATATATATTACAATAAACAAATTGCAATATAGTAATAATATTTTATTTAAAATGGCAATTGTAAAATTGTATTTCTGCTTTAACTGTATTTATCAAATAAATGCAGCCTTGGTGAGCGTACACTTTTCCTAAAAGCATTAAACATTAATTATTGATGCTACATATTTAGAGAAAGGAATGCTTATTTATTTATTTTTCATTTTTTTCCTACCTCCCACTTAAATGTAAGTTGTGAGCATTTAGTATATTTATTTTATATTATATAATTTCAAACTCTACCAACATTATGTATCATCTTGTAAAAAGAAAAAAAAGAATATATATAATTTTTATTACATATGTCAACATTTGAAGTGGATCAAAAACATTCATCAAAGTTATCCTAAAACATAAAATCATAATGTGCTCTCGTCTTTAACACGATTACCTCTAATATCCTGTTTCATGCCACTTTTCCAGAAGTAAAATGCGTCAGACATGCTATTTTGTGCGTCTTTTAGTTACACCGCTCGCCTTGGATCCATAATTCATAATTTCTGGATTTGTATGTGAAATGTAATTTGCTTTGGGGGTGAGACGGGCCAGATGTCAGTCCGGACACAATTATCCGAGCTGACCATAATTACAGGTGTCCAGGCGGTGATGACAGACTAAGATGCACCGTGTCTCAAAAGGATCAAATGAAAATAAGAGTTGAGACATGAGCGTGTGATTTCAGGGCACTCGGGGACAATTACGCTTCACAGAGAAGAGACACACCTCGCTTGACCGCCTGTGAAGCCTGTTTCCTTGCTTTCCATGTTTTCAGCTTTCGTACACAAATACTGTAGACTAAAACCAATCATGATGTCATAATGAACGGCTTCAGAGTGCTTTACGATCCTGGACCTTGAACTTTGACCTCTCTAAATGGGATTTTGATGTCACTTCAGGCTGAACAAGCTTCTCCACATTTAAACACTGACAGTGTTCGGCTCTTGCGTAGGAATCCGGTGTTTTTTGTACCGCAGCAGTCTCCAATGGTAAAAATTTCAAGAGGCCTGAAGCAAAGCAGAGCCATTCTAGGATAATTAAACCAGGAGCCAGTTTCATAAACAACTGTCATAAAAACTATTCTGCAGTGTTTTTGATTTGCGTCACCAAGATCATATTATAGCTTTTAAATTGAATAATTGGTATTATTAAAAGTACAAATTAAGTGTATTTTTGTGTGTGTTTGCCATAATAATAATAATAATAATAATAATATTTTTATTTTACTACATTTATATTTCATTATTTATTTTTTTTATATCAGATTAATAAAAAAGTACCTTGGCAAGCAGCTGAAATACAATTCATTATTTTATTATTTTCTGTTAACAATTATTTTTATTTTAAGGCAACAAAACTGAAAACATTATTTAGTTGAAATAAAATAAAATATCGTAGAGATGAGTAACTAGTCAACTTTAAATCTGTGTGTTCCTCACATTATGGCTGTTAAATGCGAGTATTTCACATGGGTGTCTCTGAATGAAGTTCTCACGATGATCAGTCCAGCCCCGCTGTGAAATTCATCCCAGAATTCGGCGCTTCCCCTCTTTTTCATTTCCCTTTCATGTTTTAATATAATAACTTCCACTATTTCTTTCTCCCGTAACATTTTTTTTTTTTTTCTCAATTATTTCCTCACTCTGTTTAATCTTTCTTTTCTTTGCCCCGTGGGATGCTGCGTTTTGACAGGAAGGAAGGAGCGAAAGGCAAGAAATAGATGATGCAGGGGTGTGTGTGCGGCGGGCTGGTGCAATCTACCGTACTTTAATGTAAAATGCCCACAAGGATTCATCCCAAAGGACACGCGCTGAAAAAACACACACACACAAAAAAAGGACTACAGGGAAAGATGATGGAAGCAATGACCAAACCCACACAGACCCAACAGACCCTCAGAGAACGGAAATACAGATCCAGACTGCTGATCTAGAACCTTCTGACCCCCACACTGTAAACAAGCAGACGCCTCAGAGTCATCCATCACTGACAAACACACATCTCCACAGAGACAGACTACAATAGAATAGAATAGAATAGAGCTAAATAATAATGGCTTCTATTAAAGTTTAATAAGTTAATGTAACCGGTCGCAGGCTTATCATGAACTAAAATAACTAAAACCATTAGTGAAATTAAATGAAATGATACAAATAAAATAAAATAAAATAAAATATTACATGTTCTACCTAAACAAAAATTGTTGCCATTACTTTGGGAATGACTAAAGTTAAGAAGAATAGAATAGAGTCAATATTGATTTATGGTCGAGGGTTAAAGAGGAAGCATTTCAGATCTTTAGTTTGCTCGTTTGTTTTGTTTTTGCATTTTTTTTCTAGGAAAGCAAAACAAAAACACTAAACACTAAACAAAACAAAACACTAAGCAAAGCAAAAAACAATAAAGCAAAAGCAAAAACTAATTAAAATAAAAGCTGGCTAACATAGATGCGGTTCTGGTGAAATTGAGAGAATAAAACACTAATATATATGTATATGTAATGTACATATCAGTAATATTTAGCATCTCTACAGTTATCCAGCAAAAATATTAAGTTCTATTAAATATATAAATTTACTTCTATTATCATTCATAATGTTTTGTAACATTGTTGACATTTTAAATTAATATTGTAAATCAAATTCATTTTTAAATCTGGGATTATAATGTTAAATACACAATTATACAAATATATAAAATGTATGTAGTGTACCACATAAATGTCTCTGCGGCAGTCGTATATTAAATGTGTTGATTTGTTATCAATAATAAATCCTTTTATTATAATGCACAAATATAATTTAACAAATAAGTAAAAAATATATATATATATATTTAATATATATAATAAAAGAGATTATGTAAAATATCAAAAATAACTCATTACATTCATCTAAATTTTATATTATTTTTTAACATTTCTATTTTTGTGATGTATTATAAGTGACATTTTTACAATTTATATAAGTATGAATTAATGGCAATAGTTGCTTCAGTTATTTAAATACTCATAAATACAGCAGCTAATCTTTTTTTTAGAATTGTTGAATTTTAACAATGCTAAAAATAGCAACTGATGCGCAGTGAGTTATTGTTCATTGTTCTGCTGGGTAAGTTTTTATTTATCCTTCATTATGAATATGACCTTCACTCACAGTCAGAACAGCACTAACACCATTAACAACACAGAAGTGTCGGCTTAACAAGTGTGGCGAAACCACCGCGCCATCACTCAGCTGTGGCATAACGACTGCTGCTAGTAAAGGTCAAGCTGACAACTTTCCTTCCCATGGAGAGCCAAACGGCACAAGGATCACAATTAAGCCAGAAAGAAAGAGAGAGCGCTGTGTTCTGTGCCTTGTGCCATTCGCGCGGGACTTTAGCGCTATTGTTCTGCGTTGAGTGTCTCTTCTTGTTTTTATCTCTGCATAAATAACATCTGACGGACGGAGGGTGAATTTTCGCATCTAATCTGCGGTTTCTAAAGCTCCTCCACTAAAGGGAAGAGTCCTGCGCATGCTAACGACGTTAGCGCTCTCTAAAGACACTCGTAAATCTAGTTTAAAGTGCTGCGGTCAGCGTTTAGCGCTTCCACAGGTTATGCCAACTCTGTCCCAGTTGGATCCACCAAAAAGAGACGGTTTCCTCATCTGTCTGAGTGGGACAGCCTCTCTGTCATATTTCTATATATTAAATATCTGTCAGATCGATATTACTTTAATATGCCTGCGAATAAAAGATGTAAGCGCTTACGGTCAGCGTGTCTCAGCAACATGACACTGCACTTTCAGAGCCATTTGTGGGTCATTAATGGCTGATGTCACTTCCTGAAAGGCCTGTAAAGTTATTTGCTCGCTTTCCTGACAGATCAAACACAGTCACAAAGGACATATGAGTCTACACACTGAACACTGATGAAATGAAACACTACATTTCTACTGCAGGGGAAGCATACCACCTCATAGCAGACTGACAACCACATAGAACACACCTAACAACCACCTAGTAACAACAGAGAACACCCTAGAAAATACATTACATTCCAACATCCAACCCAGAACCACATATTAGCCTGACAACCATCCAGAATACCCTAACAATCACTTAGTAAGAAAAGAAACCATAGAGTAGCTTGACAACCACCCAAAACCCAATATCCTAACAACCCCCTAGTAACAACAGAAAACCCTGGAAACCACATAGAACCCAGAATACTATAACCACCACCTAAATTACTAACAGCAAAACACCATAACAACCTGACAACCACTCAAAATACCCTAGAAACCACCAAGAATACCTTGACAACCACCAAACACCACAGAACACTACAGTACTAACTACCACAGCGAGCAACTTAGCAACTAGCAGCTGGAAAACCACCCAGAATACCCTAACAACCAAGTAACCACACAAAAAGAGTTTAATGGACACATAGCAACCACCCAGTACACCCTAGTGACCCCAGAGAATAAAATACATTTAGTAATTTTTTAAAACATATTTTAAACTGTTAATTTATTAATTTAAACATTTAATTCCTCTATATCATTAATACAAATAATTTTTGTATTTTTCACCATATTTTCAATAATTCTGTGCGCTTAATACATAGAAGACTGGCAACCAACAATTAAACACTAGTAACCACCTACTGACTACAAAACACTCAAGCAAACACATAGGGAATTTTATTAACAGTTATTTACAGTTTTATTATAACAATAATAATCAAAATGTTAAATTCAATGTTTAGTATTTTGACATTTATCTTAAAGAATACTTTTTTTTATTATTAAACTCCATTAAATTACTATAAATCTGTTGTGAATGAGCAACACTGACCACCTACATGTTGTTATGAACACAGGCCATATGTTCACAACAAGGTAACAGTTGTCGGTTAGACATATTGAATTGAAGACTGACGCTCGTGAGTCATTTATTGTGTCCATATTCAAACCTAAAAAAACAAACACATCCATCTGTTTTGGCCGAGAAACAAACTGCCGTAAATAAAAACAAAGCTTGAGCAGCAAATCTCTTCGAGGTGCTATAAACACATTCATCTTAATCGAAACTTCATCTCAGTATTTTTTCCATCAAAATCACGTAGCCTAGAGTCAGTCTGGATCTGCACAAATGGCCTTGTTCTTCCACAATCGCCATCTAGGCTAGAAAAACACAGACGCTATTATGGCAAAGATGGGGGTTTCACTGAAAAATTACAGCTGAAATAAGAGCCTGAAGTGGTGCTGTCCACCCTCCAGACTAGTGCTTGAGAAGATACAACAACGATGTGATCTACACAAGCCCTCGGTGAAGAGAGCACTATCTCCATGCCATCATAGGTCACTTCAATTACCGTCAGCGGGGACGAGAAGCTGAACGAGTCGTGATTGTGTTTCTTGAAGACCCTCGGTGATGCCATCATCGTCCCGCTTTCTCATTTTAATGAGTCTCGGTGCTCAGATGGTAATGACCAATCTTTTTCAGGGCCATTATGAAGATAATATCGCTGCTAATATCTGGGCACTGAAAGTATTGGACAATAAACATAAAAAGCACTTTCTCTACGGTACTGTTGAAATGAAATACACCTTTGTTTACTGTACCCGACTTCAGTTATGAATTTGATCGTCTCAAAGCAAGCATTAAAGAATAGCAATGTGCTAAAATCACCTTAGCAACCTCATATAGCAGCCTGGCAACCACCTGGTTTTTAAGAAACAAAAAAACACCCAGAAGACCCCAGCAACACTATAAAACCCTTATCAACCTTGTACCACACTGACTAACTTCTAAAAACCACTCAAAACACCTTAGCAACCAATTAGCAGCCTGGCAACCACTTAAAAGAAGATCATACTGCTTAGCAACATGAAATTACTAAGAACACCTTAGTAACCCCTCAGAAGATTGGCAGCTGCCAAGAATACCCTAGCAACCAAATAGCACAGTGTTTAAGATACCTTAACAACTCCCTTCCAGCTTGGTTACAACCCGGAACACCTTAGCAACAACATAGGTGTTCGGAATATGTCTTAGTAATGGTCTGGAAACCACTCGAAACAACATAACAGTAAACCAAATAATGCTGAAGACACCATGAATTTTAAATTCTCCATATCAGCCTAGTAACACTCAAGTACTGTAAATCACCTAGCAAAGTGCTAAAACCTTAGCAACACCCTAAATCAACCAGGTAATGACTGGGTATATCACCCAGACTGTCTTAGCAACCACACAGAAATGTGCTATAAATTATTCTGAAGACCATAGCAACCTTGAAACCGCTCAAAATATCAAAGCTACATGCTAAACACAAAAAATGAAACATCTCAAAACACCCTAGCAACAGGGTTTCAAGCACTTTAACAGCAAAGCCATAACAGCATGGCAACAACTCAAAATACCCTAGCAACCACATAGAAACCTGAATATCACAGCAAATCACATAAATGATCCCAGATCAGACAGGTAAAACAGTCCATGTGACATCAGTGGATCAACTTTTGCGACGCTTTAGATAATATTGCTGCGTAAGCGTACGCTTTCTTCTAGGTGTAAACAGCCATCATTTCAGTTGTATTGCTGTCTATGGAGGGACAGATGGCTCTCTGTTATCATCAAAAATATCTTAATTTGTGTTCCGAAGATGAGTGAAGGTCTTACGGGTTTGGAACGACACGAGGGTGAGTAATTAATGACAGAATTTTCATTTTTGGGTGAACTAACCCTTTAAAAACAACACCGCCACTTGTAGGCAGTGCACGACATACAGTGCTATTGCGCTATGGCCATCCTGAGTTCGAATAATGGCTAGAGGACCTTTCCCAAACCTTAAATCTTAAGAAATCTCGGCAGCACTTCGAAAAACACCAGCAACTGGATATCAATATAAGCAGTAGCAAAAAACAAAAAGTATCAGTTTTGACAATATCTGAAGGCTCAATGTTCAAAAATTGTTCTGCTTCCTTTAGAATCTATCAAGAAAATGTGTCTGGAATGGCCAATTGACTGACACATTCAGTCTGATTACGGTTTTGGAAGGATCTGAAGCTTTGTACAATTCCCTGAGACACTGAATCCCCATTTCAGCTGAGCATGTCCTCAGCCAACACACTTTCCCTGGAAATAGACGCTTCAGCCACACTGAAGCCATCATTACGCTTCTGTCTGTATAACTCATTTTCTCTCACACACTAGTTACCAGTCTGTATTTCACCAGAATCCTCTGGGACGGCAGCGCTGGCATGTTCGCCACATTTTCAGCCGTTTGCAGTTTTTCCTGCTACCGCTTTGAACGTTCACAGGCGATTAGGTGAGTAATTACGTCCCGTGTGCCCCAGTAAAGTCATGTGTGAAATTCAATCCAGTCTGGGCGACATAAATCACACACGCAGTCTGCAAAGCTATCACTCAACAACAAAAAAAACTAATTTAATTAAACCACCCTGGTTTCCCATTGTAGTACATCATCTGGAACTACATCATCCATAATGCTTTGCTCAATATTTATGCAATCAGTAGAACTGGTTCACTCAAAAATGTGTCTGTTTATGGAAGCAAAAAGTGTAAATGCTACTGAAGTACTATTTTTTGGTTTAATACATTTTTAATTGTATCTCTGCATGTCTTTAAACCATTTCCTCCAGCACAAGTCGGCTGTATGGTTTATGAACACGGACTCTCCCATGGTGTTGAGTAGGGCACAGGACTAACGTGCACTTCAGCAGCCAAATGAAGTAAATCAGGAACTCTGGTGGCCCAGGACATGGGGATATAGAAAAACCAAACGTTTCCTTGGAACAAAAATGCTCCCTTTCTGAACCTAATCTAATGCAATTAAAATTACTGATACACAGAGACCCAGAACCCCCCAGAAACATGTTAAAATACTCTGAACATGTTAAGCCTGGCAACCACCCAAAATATGCTAGCAACAACAAGGGACGCTGTAGCAACATGCTAAACATACATTTTATGGCACCCTAGCAACCACAAAAAATACCCAAGCAACAACAAGTGACACCCAGAATTATGGTTACAAAGCTGCAGAAAATTTCTGGAAATGTTCCAGAATTTTTGTCAACTTTCCAGGATTTGCAAAACACTGGAAAGTACACCTTAAATTTTAACAGCCTTTTGCAACCCTACCCAGAATACCACAGCAATGTGATAAAACTGTACTTATGTTAATGCAATCAAAGTCAAATTTCCTCAAACCCTGCATAGTTTTATTAATAGTTTCAGCAAAGACAACAACTGTTAATTTCACCAAACTTTAAAGAAGACTTTGTTAGCATTGCTCATGCATCTGGAATCTCCACATGGCTTTCAGAGCGGGACCCTCTCTGGATTTACAAGACATGTGACTACATCGCCAGCATTTCAAACTGAAACAAAAGCCCTCGTTGGCCACAAAAAACCAGACTGAAATAGGAGGAATGCCAGTCGTTTGTGCAAGGCACTTGTGCGGATGAAAGCTGAAAGCCAAGCACCTTCTCACCAGGTCGACATGAAAGGAATAAATTATCAGTCTCGCCACCCCGTCAGAGAGGTACCAAGGTGGACGAAGGAGGTTAGCAGTGTCGGCCAGAGCTAAATGAGAAACGAAGGACCTCAACCTGGCACCGTCTGCCGCATGCCAATCGCGTCCCGATGCATGAATATCAAAGCGCCCCCGCTTGACGGACAACTAAGACATCAGAGGGCCCTTTGGCAATAATGAGGTCGGCAGAACAAGACTGATAGGCTGGATATTATTGCGGACGCATCTCGCGCATGATCAAGCGCCGAAGGTCCTCAGCTGCTCTCTGATTTAGGAGGGGCAAAGCCAGAGGCTTAGCAGGGAGTCAGCAGCTCTAATTTATGTACCGCCGCGTGTTTTATCTCCTCGCAAGTGCTCATCAACTCGAGGGCCGTGAAACTTTCTCTAAATCCCTCTATCCGTATTATAGAGGGAATTGGGGTGGAGCAAAAATGAACGTCGTAAATACATGCGCCACTTTCGGTCATCTCGTTGCTCTGATTAATTAACACCAGGGCAGCAGAGTCTCTATCTCTACAGTACGCCCGTCTGGCCTGTGTGACACAAAAGGACATTGGAAGGCCGGTGATGTGCATGCGAAGAGCCGTAGATAGTATCACGCTGGGGGGGAAAAGGAAGTTGAGTCTGTCTCCGGTTCTTCAAGTCACGGCTTCGTATAATTATCATTCGGAAGTGATAAAAGAACTCATAGAGAGGCAAACTAGCGGGCTAATTCTCACCTCATCATGACATTGACTGCTGCGAAGCTAACTGTATTAACACCGCACACTTATGAGCAAGCGGGCAGGTATAAAGTCTTTTTAGTTTAAATATAGCTTGACCTTTAATCGTGACGCTTGAAGAGTAGACTCGCAATGTACTCCATAAAAACCAAAGGATTCAGGCTCCCTGAAGATCTGCCACACTTAATGTGAAATGATCTACAGCTCATTGTGGGGGAAACCAACTGCTTTGATTGATTAAAAAGAAAAGCTGGCCGCGAACTGAATGTGTTCTGCGTGGTTCTCACGTCAGGTGCGGAACGAGTACAAAGACACTGAATACAAGAGATGAGAGTGCAGATCTGCAGCGATTACACGTCGACCCAGTTTCTCCCGGTCTTGTGAATGAAGATTGTTAACATCAAAAGCCTTCAGAACAAATAGAGCTGCCCGCATGGGAAACGGTCGTACAGAGAAGATGTCATGTAATTTTGCGGTAATGATACACTCTGGTTGATGGAAGCTGCACCTTCTCGTCTGGGTTCATGGTGCTGGATGGGCTTCAGATACAATGGTGGAGCTCATTACCAGGAAAAGCCAACCAAAGTGAAGCATGAACCCTCTAAATTCAAACCATCCCACCATCCATGAGTCCATGATGTATGTTATGTAATGTAAATAATAGTATTATATAACAATAAACACCTAAAGCAGTAGAATAAACTGCTTAGTTTTTTGCAAACATGGTAAAAATATCAGGCATATTGGAACATAGTGTGCATTGATGGACAGGGCAAGTACTCTGAGCCAGTGATCCAGCACAAGCCTGTGATTTCAATGTCATTTCCATTCGAAAAAGGAAAATGTAATCTACATGCAAAAGAGAAAACGCCCTTCATCATTGATTATTCACAAACACAGTCTGCTCTAAAGTCAGTGAAGCTTCAGCAGGTGAAGGGCTAATCCCCGAGGCTGAGGTTTCGATAATATTATATTTAGCCACAAGACAAGGAGTGCAATCTAACAGAAACGGCACCGTAAGCAGTGGCTTTGCAGAGCGGCCATTAAGTCATTAATTCTTAAAGAGGGATACCGTGTTTCCTCTAGCCATCCTCGATCGATAATCAAACGTGTCATGGTAGATCGGTGCGGGTGGCTCTCGCAGTGAAACCGCAATCGACCCCTCACGTGGCGATCATTAACAGCAACATTCATTGGAAACGCTCTTGTTTTGCCAGCACTATCCGAGGTGTTTAATTGCCTTCCATTGCGCGTCTGCCACGAGTAAGAGAGTCATGTGTCCCGCGAGTCCTTTGAGGATGTGCTATTGACTGGGGTATTGGGTGCACGATGCTGGCTGGATCGCTCTTTCGCTCGATATCTTCAGCAGCTGTCTGTTTATTAATGATCCCCCGGTGTGCAGGGCTTTACCCACATCCCATCACTGCCAGAAAAAAGACTGTAATATTCCCACAAACTAATCTGCAATCATGGGCATACTGTAGATGAGACTATTCGACATCAGAGTCAAAAGATATATGGCTGGTTCAGGTGTTTTGGGGTAAATTTCACAAGGATATGGCACCCAACGTGGGGCGTGGAGGTTTTCCATCACCACTAATTTGACATTGACGGCTTTTAAATGTCTTTTGCCATCGAGCATTAAAAACATGATCTGGATGTGCGACCGCACAGCTTCTCTGCTTCTGGCCTCACTTTTGATGGCCTTTTATTACGCCGTCAAACTTTTATCGCTGTGTCATTTGGCAGGGCTCGAAGAGACGAACGGAAAAAAAGGAACACTGAGAGAATTTTAAAAAAGGACCGGAGGCATCAGATGTAAATTAGCATGAAAAAATGACCTTTGGGCAGTCACATTATACAAAACTCTGGATTAACTAATTTTTTTATTAGGTTAAGGCCAACTTTAACCCAGGTTTTTCAGTTTGAACGGTGATTAATAACCTTACAGAATACAGAAATACAGAAAATCTAGCAATGCTCGCAGAATAAATTAAAAAAAAGTGTAAATAAATAAGAAATAAATAAAGGTTTATATGAAATTGGAAAAAAAAATTAATTGTAAAGAAAAAAATCATAAATAAATAAAAATAAAAAATAAAAATAAACAATGATCATACAAAAATGGAAAGATACATATCGATAGAAACTAAAAACAATCATACAAAATATAAACCAAACAGCATTAACTCTCGGAAGTACAACTAAACATTACAATGGCTTAATGCTAAGTGATGCTAACCAAGAGGTAGTCTCATTTCATCTTAGTTGGGATCATGTTATGTCCTGCAGCATCTCCACTGCTATAATAATTTGTCTGTATTATTTTAGCACCTGGTATAAATAGAAAAAAAACTAAATCGCATTCTAATTTCCTTGGGGAGCGACTAAATGAAGTTTGTTGCATTAGCCTAAACAAACTCCAGGCCGTTTATCACAGGTCAGCTCGCCATTACTGCGCTCAGTCAGGCTGTTTCAGTCGCGCTAATCTCAGGTTCCACTTCAGGACTTTTTGCCTTCACTGCATTTACAGTCATAGCATGCACAGAAAATTATTACAACCTCAACCAGTTAAACCCTCAAATCCCTGCGATATCCATCCAACACCAGCAGCGCTTAATTGCAAACCTTCCCCATGTACTTACACACAACTGAGTACCATAACGAACTGCTAAAGTTCATGCTTTAGTTCATGCTACACACACCTATATATAGTATAGAAACACTTTATGTAGTTAATAACCATTTCTGTACGCAAGTGATTCAGTGAAATAAATTGCTTGTTCTTGATTCAGACCAATGTCTCCAAGGTTTGATTCAAATTGATTCACCAATCAATTCAACGGATTTATTTTAAAAAAAGGCCAAACTGTTGAGTAACTTGGACCACATTTTGAGCTACCTTCATTTTATTGTGACACTACAAAAGACATGTTGATATATAATTGTCACTGTGCTCTTTTCTTATCAAACACAATTCACAAGCTCACACTATAAGATGTTTTTCTTCCATAAATGTATCCTGATTATAAAATAGCAAGTGTATCTGGTTATCTGCGCTCTGTTGTCTGTTTTTCTACAGGCGGATGGCTGATAGGCTGTATATTTCATGCTTGAACCAGAACAGCAGCAGCTCTGACATTTGTGTGTGCGCGCGTGTTTTTCTAATATAGGAAAGTAATGCTGTATTAAAGTTGGCCTGACAGTCACAATAGATGTTCCTCAGCGAGGTTACAAATCACTGCGAGAGAGTGGGCGGCACAGAGCCGCGCGCTCAAATAAAATGACTTCTGCTTCTCGTTGGTTTCTCACATATCGCTCCGACACCACTTCTAATGACAATATGTGTATTTGTTTATCTATGGAAAGCAGATGATGATGGTCTGACAGGTTTATTTCGGTACGCGCTTATCTCAGAAGTGAGAAATCTGTATTGTTGGCAGAAAAAGTCGCAGAAGAAACAAAACGAGTGGAAATGGAGACAATAGTTAATTGGGAAGCAGTGCAGAGTGTGTTTTTGTATCTGTATTACTCCAGAATCAATATTTTGTGCAGCTTTTTAAATTAATATATATATATATATATATATATATATATATATATATATACACACACATACAAATACTGTATATATATTATACATAGATATATAGATATAGATTTCGTACCTGTAAAGTAAGATACATTTTAAAATATTTTAGGAAACACTACAGTCATGGCCGAATGATGAGTTTGATCAGAATCTTGCTGAACACATTAGTTAATGTTACTTCAGCTGTGTTTTTGGCCTACGTTCTTGCTGTTAGTGCAACTTTACGTGTCAGTTATGACTACAAGTGTCTGCTCATCATCTCTCGGATGCTCTGTTCTGGAATATAGCCTCTCTGAGAGCAGATATAAAGCGTGTCCTGCAGTGAATGTGTCCCACAGGAGGTGTTAGCACTGCTGATGCAGAGGGATTGTGGCGAGTTCACTTTATCTGTGTTTACAAAAGTGCGAAGCCTCAGGAGTGAGTCGGAGTGCCGCAGGAACAGCCTGGATCTGCTCTCTGTGATATTTTCGGATTGAGATGGAGGATGAAATGGTTTGGTTCAGTTTCATGCAGCACATATGGCTTGCTGATGTTATAACTTACGATGAGTAAGGAAACTGAGTAGGAACAAAAGGTACACCTGAGCATTTATCTTGAAAAGAAAGTATTGCCAGTATCTCCTTAAAGTCTTTAAAAGTCTTCAATTTGGTTTGATCAAATTTAAGGCAATAAAAAGGCCTACGCTGTATAATAAAAATTTTTTTAACGCTTTCCCTGCCAGCATTTTGAAAAAAGTTGCCTGCCACCACCAGCCTTTTTGATGATTTTTCACTTAAATTTCATTGCCCCCAGAATATTTTGTTGTATGAATAT
>JAUCMR010000056.1:2583780-2598841 GCA_032357425.1 Enteromius argenteus
ATATATTTATATAAATATACACACACACACACACACATGCAATTAATCAAAATAACAGAAAATGTCATGTTTGGCAGGGAAAAAGTAAAGAAACATTAAAAATAAATAGTTCACCCAAAATTGAAAGCTGTAATTTTTTCACTCTCAGTTATTCCAGACCTTTGTGAGTAACTTTCTTCTGTAGCTATTTTGCAGAATATGGGTAACCAAACAGAAAACATGGTGTTCCATGGTAATTTAAATGTGGTTCATGCAAAATTGAAAACTTGCCATTTACTCACCATTAGGCCATCCAAGCTACAGGTGACTTTCTTCAGAGAAACATAACAATGATGATTTAAAACCTTTGTTCTTGGCAATTCATAAAGTGTAACACGTGTCCTAACCACATGCGACGTGATACCATGACATGCGATAAAAGATATCTTTTCCATGTTTATCAGATGTTCTGTCCTAAATAGCCGCGACATGCAAAATTTCTAATTTAGAAATGTTCTATTTCCGCAACGTTGCGGCTGGAACAACAGCATACAAACTATACGACAATGGATAATCTCAGGTGATTATGTGCTTTATTCAAAGTTTAACATGTCCAATATGAGTTTAAATATCATATTACATGAACTTAAAACCATACTAAAAGTAACAACAGACATTTTACCTCAGATCTTAAAAAATAAATTAAGGGTGTTCCATAACAGAGATGTTATCAGTCACTCTATTTACATCTGATGATGTTAAAAAGGTTTAATGTTTATGAATTAGATAAATGTATCTATTTCGTTACGAGAGCAGTGCGCTTCCAGACAGAACTCGGCGACACGCGTTTCTGATTGGCTGTGATATTTGATTGATTCTGTCACCTCGCCATGTCGCGTCGCGTCTAGTGTGGACACACAAATTGCTTGTCGCTGGATTCTTGTCCAGAATGAATATCCATAGCTCCTGACAATATATTAAGGTCTTATGAAGCGAAATGATAGATCTGTGTAAGAAACTGAACATTGTTTGGAACATTTGCGCAAACTAGTTCTTTCTGACAATTTGTTTCATTGAACTGGTTCAGATATCGGATTTTACAGGTCTAAAGCATATTAAGTAAATAAACATCTTCATCAGCTCAACTTTTTGAGAAAACAAAGAGCACTACATCACTGTTTTGTCCAAGTCAGACCGGTTTCCTCAGTTAATTGACTATTGGAGGAACTGGAGCGCTGAATGAGGATCTACAAGCCAGTTTTTTGGCTGCTTTTGAGTCAGAGTGAATGTCAAGCATCCAAAAGTTAGTTTTCATTGAGTAAATAGCAGATCTGTGCTGCCTGAGCCACAAAGTGTTTCAGATGGTTCAGTTTGTTTTGGTAAACTGATTTAACTGCATTTAGTAGTCAACATTTGAAGAGGATCAAAATTAATTAAAATGTGAAACCAAAATGCGTTCTTGCCTTAGGACAACTTTTTTTGATCCACTTCAAATGTTGACTACTGTAGTTCACTAAAAAGAACCGGTTCAAAAGAATGATTTTTTAGTAAACTATACAACACTCCACACTGTTTGCCTGCGGCTCTGGATTACAGGTAATAATATAGAAATGATGTTCAGTTTCTTGCACAGACTGATTGTTTCATTTAATAAGACCATAATATATTGTCAGGAGTCATATGTATAAATTTTGATTAGCCTGATATGCTCTTTTTTAGATTCCCAAAGTGACGGTGGCCACTGACTTGCATTTTATGAATCACCAAGGACCACTATTTCAGCTTCTTAACTTTTCTGCTGAAGAAATAAAAGTCACCTGACATCTTTGATGGCCTGAGGGTGAGAAAATTAGCAGCAAATTGAAATTTTTGATTGAACCATCCCTTTAAAAAAGGTCTTTAAAAGTCTTAAATTTGATTTTAAAAACCCTGAAGAAAACCTGTGCCAGAGAACACCCATCTGTCATCGATGTGCCCTTGCCTGTCCGCTCAAATGGGCCTCATTTTCGTCTTTATGCCTGTCAGGGCAACCCGTCATCCTGCCCCATAAATACTGCGCCTCTAAACGACTGCATGATGTGCATATTTAATCTAAGTATTCACTCTGACGTCAATGTTCACGTAACATCAAATCAACGTATACTCCTCTTCTACGGAGGTTCATTTATCACGTCGTAGTTGAGTTTAATTAGCTGTGTTGGATATGCAGCTGGATTCTGACTCCTCCAGATGATCACGACTGATCTGAATGTCATATGCAAATATATTCATGATCTCCAAATGAGTCCATGACACATTCACCCGCGTTTTCCTTATCGCTACTGCAGATAAGGGTCTCTGAAGGTCACGACTCCGATTGTTTGATATTCTGTGTGTAAAAACACAGGCGTGTTGGTGAAATGGACTAAATATGTGTCTTGGCATCATTTCGTCTTGTCTTATATGCAGTCTGGGTTTTTATTCTGTTCTGCCGAGGTCAGAGTGCAAATCAACAGTCACGGATGAAGGAAATCAATGCAGATTGCTTTGAAGCGAGACGAAATGGAGACATTCACTGCAGATGAGGAACTGGACGTATTGTTTTGCCCATATTTTGGAGCATTTATGGCATGTCACTCAAATTAGCTCCGCCCACTGTGAAATTTGATTGGTCCAAAGTCGGCTCCACATGTGTTTCTTTACAATTTAAATACATTACAGCATTTATATGATTTCTTGCATTACAGTAATAATAGTGTGAGGGACAAATGTGTTTAAAGGGTTACTACAACCCTAAATCAAAAATTTAGAAATACAATTTAAGATATTTTGGATGAAAACCAATGAGATTAGACCATTGACTTTCAATCAATTTCTACTGTCTTGGCCCAGAAAAGTATGAAAGACATCATCAGAATACTCCATCTGCCATCAGTGATTCAACCATAACGCTATGAAGCTATGAGAATACTTTTTGTATAAGAAACCCCCCCCCCCCAAAAAAATGAATTTATACAATAATTTGTCTCCTCTGGTTCAGTGTAGCGCCATTTTGGAGAATATCTGCTGGACACTACCAGATAAGATGCTTTCCGTCAAATCAAAGCGTAAACAAACGTAGAGAGCTTATCCAGTAGGCAGCTGACGTCCAGTGGATATTCTCCAAAATGGCAGGAGACGAATTGTTGGAATAAATTATTTTTTCATAACTTCATAACATTACGGTTAAACCACTGATGGCAGATGGACTATTCTGACGATGTCTTACATACTTTCTGGGCCAAGACAGTGATAACTGTTTGGCAGTCAATGGTACAGTCACAAGCCTCCTGGTTTTCATCCAAAATATCTTAAATTGTGTTCCGAACACGAACAAAGCTTTTATGGGTTTGGAATTACATGGGAATAAGAAATGAATTACAAAATTGTAATTTTGGGGTGAAGTAACTCTTAAATTAACTTAATGGCCTTAAAATATGTTTAACTTTTTTATTAGGTATTCATCGATTATGTTTTAATGTGACCCAGACATGTTTGTGACCGTTTTTTGTCAAATTTATCCTTTTAAACATCAAATCCATTGTGTATTTTTTGATTGCACTGCTAACCAAACCATTTTGTTTTCTAAGTGAAGTGCTTAACCAATATTCTGTCTCAAAATGTCCTTCTTTGAGGGTTCGCCCAGCATCGTCCTTCACCTTTAAAAGCAGCTCTTTAAAGAACGAGGTGGAATTGATGTGGTTTGTAGTCCTTTGTAGCATTTTAAACAAGAGGCCGCATGTTGACTCAACACACAGCCGCAAGCTTTCCTCAATAGACTCGGAGCTTCGTCCTTGGCTGCGGTTGAGTAGTCAGTCCCTCACCGCGAGACGGCCGCCCGCAGCCAACTTCACACACTCGTTTCCGGCAGAGATGCAAATAACGTCACCAGCACCTGCTGTGGAGAGTCAACACTCGTCCTCCGAGAGCTGCTGAGAGCAGCGAAAGATCAAATATCCGGCCTCCGTCGCATACATACAGGGAATGTTCGCTACAACACCTCTGTGTTATAGATGAAAGCCACGCTCTGTGATGAAAGTCGTGTTTTATTTAGATAAAAAGATGAGAAATTAAAGTGACTGAGATCAATGACTAAGACATTTGCTTAAAACTGTACAAGCACAGCTGTTCGACTAAATATACCTCAGCTCGGGCCTTAATGTCTACTGCCATTCAAACTGTGCTTTAAAGTTCATTATCATTCGAAATCCAAAATGCAAGTATTATTTTAGCCTAAACTGAATTCAATACAGCATACTACAATGATGTATATACACTGGAATATTAGTTATATGAAATTATTATTATTATTATTATTCAGTTCAATACAACATACTATGTTTAGACTATAATATACAATACAACATACTATAAACTATAATTACTTTATATAATAAATTTATGCTGTATATGTGTGTTTATATGTGTATATATATATATATATATATATATATATATATATATTAATCAGGATTAATCGATCGATTGACAGCACTTTCATTTATTTATTCATTCATTGCTTAAATCTAATTAAATATAAACATACTACAAGTTATATTAAAATGTTTTAGTAATATTTTCAGCTGAGATTTAATATAACACACAATGATGTGATAATATAATTGTGAAAATATAGCTTTATTTAAAATTATTTTCAGCTTAAATTTAATACAAACATTACAATGATGTATAAACTTTAATATCCAATTTTAATTAATAATAATAAATTATTTATTTATTTAACACTTAATTTGACACATTTTGCAACAATAATGTATGACCTACAATACACTATTAAATCAAATTATTATCATTATAAATTAAACAGTGTTTACTTCTTGAAAGCAGTTTTATAAACACTAAATTATAACAAATCAGTACCAATACTGTCTGGTTGTTTGCGAGTTAAAAAACAACAACAACAAAAAACATACAAACAGGTTTTGGTGAAATAAACTTTGTTTTTTTTTAATTAAAAATAAAAGGTTACTATTGTTCAGTGTCTAATATTTAATTACATTGAAATATTTATTACTATTAATTGCCGACTGTGAAATCAATGTTAAAAAGGCTAATTTACAACTTTAATCAGTTTCACTACTGCCTGGTTGTGCATGAGCTAAAGATATGCATACAAAGTCTACAAGTTTTATTGCAATAAACAGTACTTTTAATTAAAAAGAAAAAAAATGAGAAAAAGTTAGTGTTGTTCGGTGCAGGCGTTTGGACAGTTCCCCCTGCTAATAAAAGCGAATGTTTTGCTTCGCTCTGCAAACACCATGTGTTCACAACGGAGCACTTCAGGGTTGAGAACACACGAAACAACTTATTAGCCGCTCAGAAATTGCTAATTTAGCCTGAACTGAACAGGCTAAACAGCCTATTTACCCTCACAGGCTAATAAACCTAGAAACAGTGAGGGGACCGGAGCGACAGCAGAAAGCGGAGCGCTTCAGTCCTGAGTTAGCAGCAGGTCAGCGTTTTTAGTCCTGCCTGGCATATTACCTTTTCATTTCTGTCGCACACAATCGCGCAGATGGTAAATAAAGTCATTCACGCGACTCCAGGACCAGAGTCGCCGCAAACAGCGTCCCCAAATAAAGAGCGGAGGGTATGAAAGCGTGCGCTTAAGTGATTTCTGGGGCCTTTACATTTCTGTCCTCGCTCTGTGCTCACAAATACCCGTGGAGAGCAGAGATAAGAGCAGAAGAAAGCCGAAGAGACGCAGACACTCAGCGGCGTGGGGTGAGAGAGTTACAGAGAGGTCGAATAAAAGATGCTTTATCACTACAAACATTAATTTGATTAGCCAGAAATGTGACTTCCGAGAGGACAAAAGTGTGTGGACTGGAGGAGAAACCAGTTAGAATAAGAACTAGTATGTTGGCTTTATAAGTCAGGCCATGTACGACAAAGTGGTTGTTTGCGTCTTTTGTTACCGTAATGTAACATTTTAAGTCAAACATCTGAGAAAGCGTATTTGGAAGATAGTTGGTTATCATAAAACTAATTACATGTTTTAAATTAAATGCTTTAGCTAATTAGCTTCTAGTTTTTGGCCATTTGTGTCGTTTATATGAAGTGGCAGTCAAAGTACGGATGTAACGCATCTCATTTATTTAAATTAGTCAGGCAGAAAAGCAATTTTGCCACTAGTGGAGTAGGTGACAGGCATCAGAGACGTGATGACGCCGGCATCATTTGTTTAAGGCCGCTGTCATTTGTTTCAGGTCGTAAGCACTAGATTGAGTAGCATATCAAGACCAGGATCACGTGGAGGGATGGGTGGGCAAAAGATGAACACTAAAGACATAAAATAAAATAAAATAATACATTTCCTATACAAAGTACTAAAAACATTTCAAATAAATAAATAAGGTAAATAAGGTAAATATAATTAAAACACACTTTATGAACTGCCTATAATGTATTAAAATATATAAAAAATTAAATAATAATAATAATAATAATAATAATAATGAACTTCCTAAGCAGATTAAGTTGAATAAAACGTGCACATTGTGAACCTCTAATGCTAAGCGCTTATTTTCTGAACATAATTATAAAAATTAAGATTTTACTATGCGGAATAAGATGTGTTGCACTTTATAAACTGCCTATAAGCTAAATAATAACAACAACAACAACAAAAACAACAACAACTATCCTAAGCAGAAGTTAAATTATATTTTAACCTCATAAGCAGAATAACTAAATTAAAAAACAATTATGAAACATCATACTTATCAAAATTATGACTATGAACTTCATATGCAGAAGAAAAAAAAACACATTACAAATAATAAAAACATTTCATGAACTAAGCTGAATAAGTAAAATAAATATAGGATTTTTTTTCCCACCTTGAAGTCTAAAATGAAGCTAAAAGTTAAAATACAGTATGATGCAAAAATAGTAGAGCAGAACGTATTTAGGCAAACCAGGACACTTATTGCCATTGTGACGACTGGGGAAAATTACAATAACTCCAATTTACAGTTTCACAAAATTTATAATAAAAACTCATGCATAAATGCATTTGAGGTCCAACCGCTGATGAAGCTGCACTTCAGATTCTGAATACATAGTTGCCAATGATTTAAAAAACAACAACAACAAAACAACAGTAGTTCAGGGGATGCAGAAAGCACTATGTGCCAGTCTTCCCCATCCTGCGGGACAAAGCTGATCCCTTTTTTGTTCGTTTCTTCAAAAGGCAACTCCATGAGCTTAATAACTGCCTCTAGTGTCCGTCTCAAGAGCCATTTGGTTCGGATCAGTTTTGATATTTCCGTTGCATCACGGCGCCGTACATCAGAAAGCACTGTCATTACAGAGCCACCCCTCCGTGCCGCCATGGCAACGAGGTGCTATGGCAACCACGTTCGGGCCCTAATTAGTAGCCTGGTGTCTGTTCGGAGCGGAGCCGCTCCAGCGATCCACAAGAGTACAGCTCCCAGCGCTTTTAACTGCAGGTACATTCAGCAAAGCGCTAATGTGGAGCGCTAGCGGTGGAGTTGAGCTCTGACAAAGCTGCAGAGCTGCACTGCCATACTGGAGCTTTCTAGTGAGTGTGCTCTCAGACGAGTTAGCTAGCGTCTCTATTCTTTTTTTATATTTTTTTGTGGAAAACACACAGAAAAACTAGACTCAAGAAACTGATTTTAACTCTAGACTTAAATGAGTAAAACAAAAAAAAAGTGACCAAAACATCAGCCAGAAAGCATAGGAACTGAGAAGTTGTCTGTGGTCACCACCAGCAGAACCACTCCTTTATTGTGGGTGTCTTGCTAATTGTCTATAATTTCCACCTGTTGTCTATTCCATTTGCACCACAGCATTTGAAATTGATTATAAATAAGTGTTGCTTCCTAAGTGGGCAGTTTGATTTCACAGAAGTGTGATTGACTTGGAGTTAAATTGTGTTGTTTAAGTGTTTTAATAAGCATTGAACTGTTATTTGTAATGTATATCTTTGTTTTGAATAAATGTGACATGATACAAAGATATCAAGATAAAATATTACTTTTGCTTAATATTAAAAAAAAAAAAATCTATAAAATAAATCCCATTATGTGTATATATTAATTAATGTACATGCAATTCATGTACTCATAATTGTGATGAGATAAAATGATATCAGGATAAACGATAAAAAAAAATCTGCTTTAAAACCCTTAGTGAAAATAAAATAAAATATCAAACTTAAATAAAATCCAGTAATCGACAACTTAAAAACATTAAGAAATAATATTTATAAATGAATTTATTCGATTTATATTTATTTCCACTGCTAATAAAAGCGTTTTTCAGCATGTAAACTGCAGCTCTACAGCAGTGTTTATAACATGCATGTAGTTCAGTACAAGTCGAAACTGAATCAAATCCTGTCTGACGTCTTTTGACAGCAGTGTCTGTCAGCAGCGGTCGTGTGGTTCTGGATGAGCGAGCGCTGTTTCCTGCGACTGAAGTCAGAAATCTCTAGTGGCGGTCTGAGCACAGCGGGCAGTCCAGGGTCGCGCCACTGGATCAAGGCCTGCAGGACGGCGGGGGGCCGATCCATTAGCAGCACTGTGAGCCAGAGCCGCCACACCGTGTCCAACACAAGCAGCGGCCTGTAGCCAAGAGAAATGGGTCAATACAGCCGCGGATGTGAACCAAACGCTGATTTCTGGCATACAACATTTCGAGCGGTTTAAAGGCGTCATTGGATGCCCGTTTTCCACAACTTCATAGTCTATAACATACCGAATTTCTCAATGGTAATGTAAAAATCAGCTCTGTTTTCATCAAGCCATTCTAGTCCACGTTGCTTTAAATGCTAATCAGCTCTACTGACCCCCCGTCGAGCAGACAGTAAACATCAGTCGCAAAACTGGCTAACTAGCACATTATTAGTCTCAGCCTCAGAAGTCACATCAGCGATCCATTGTCTAAACTAATTCTGCTCTATTAGTTTATCATTTCAGAAATATAACGAAGAGACTCTGGTTCACAGACTTTGAGAGACGCACAATAAAAGGTGTTACACGCTAAACGTACAGCCTTGAGACGTCCTGTCACGGCTGCCAAAAACCTTTCTGGCACGGAGTACTCGAGCAAAGGTTACTCAAACCACCCACAGAGTGCGATGTGTAAAGTTTGCTCTCAGAACAAGAGGAAACGGCTGAAAGACGCCAGAGTGTTTGAGACCGGAGGAAGGGAAAAAAGGGACTCCAGCCAAACAAACTGAGAGAACAAACTATCACCATCATTAGGAGCAAAGCCAGACTCTTCAGAAATCTGTGCAGACCTGAAAAACTTGAGATTATATCATTGACTATAACATTCGAACAGTGAAACAGAAGAACAGAAGAAAAAAAGACAGTGAAACACGTGAGATTGAGATTACTGGATTAGGTTTTTAAAGTATTAAATATTTGATCAAAAAGCACAGAACAAAACAGCAATATTGTGAAATATTACAGTTTAAAATAACCAGTTTCCTTGCTGATATTTGTTAAAATATCTGATCAATGATAGTTTTCTGCATCATAACTGTCAGTGTCAGATGATCCTTTGGAAATCATTCTAATACGCTGATTTGCTGCTCATAAATGTATTATTATTATTATTATTTTAAAAAGCTGCGATGCTTCATATGTTCGTGGAAATCAAAAGTTTTAAATAGAAAGTTAAATGTCTTTTTATCAATTTACCTTGCCGAATAAAATAATTTATTTTATTTGAAATTTATAAAATGATTATAAATAATAACAGTAAATTATACTCATTAATTGTAATTTAAATTAGTGCTTGACAATGATTATTCGTAATTAATTGCATCCAAAATAGACATTTATGTTTACATAATATGCGTGCATACTACAGTATGTGTATTCATGTATATATAAACACACACACACACACACGTATATATTTAAGAAAAATGTTATGTTTATATATTAAATATATTATTTCTATATAACTTATACAGTTAGCAAATATCGTTAGTAAATTCCAAGAATATATTGTGTAGATGTAAAAATCCACCATTAAAAAGTCTTGTTTCTTGCATTCTAAAGATGCTGTCAAATCCATCCTCTTTAAAGCACTTCCGCTCAAAGCATCACTTCACCATGAACAATAAACGTCAAGAGGTTTCCAGACTTCAGAAATCAGCTGATGTGTCACTGTCTAGTCACGAAGATGACCCACCGACTAATCGATTTTGCACATCGCTAATAGATACGAATGCTGTCCTGACTAACGGATCACGCTGGGATAATCATCCCGTCAATTAGAAAACAAACATCTCTGACCACCAGACCAGGATGTGAGCGTCTCATCAGAAGAGACCTGGAGTTTTCCAACAGCTTTCTGGTTTGGATGGCTTATTACTGTTTATCATGCAAGGGATGTTCTCCGTCGCTCTCTCCCGACTTCCCCTCCCTGCCTCTCTCTCTCTCTCTCTCCCTAAAGCAATGATGATAAGTTCCTGGCACACGCATCAGCTTCCTTATTTCAAGCGCACACTTCCTGTCTCTGAAAAACCAGGCGAACGCTTCTGATCTTCTCCAAAGCGTTCATAATTGATTCTTTAAGGGATAAGCTGCTCAGGATCATTTCATATTCCCAAACCCACTTCGTTTCCATTGAAAAACCAAGAGTTTCGAGGGGCCAGCAGCCAGTGAAGTCCTTATTTATGGCTTCAAACGGATTCCTCAGATCGAATTTGTTTTTGAATCGCCCGGTTTTTGGCGTAATTAAAAATGTCAGCGAGTTGTAAGTAACGCAGGAGGGATCTGGCAACATTTAAAAGGCGAGTGTAGACCGGGTTTATCTCCTTCCCACTGGGGAAAACCATCTTGGAAAAAATCAGTCTGGACCATATGGATAGTAACAAGGCTCGATACAGGTGGCAGCTGGCGATGGCAGATGTACGCTTTATTATGTTTGTTGGCACGCCAGAAATATGCGAACTATCAGCCTACGAACCACCTCCTACCAAAAGCGTGATGGGTGGCCTGAAGAAAAGACGCCCGCAGGTGCCACATCTGAAAATAGGTGTAAAGGTTACACTTTTATCTTGATTTTCACTATAGAGTTACTAAACTAAATGGTTAAAATGGTTCATTATGATAGACTGTTTAAAAAAAATAAGAGGGACTCATGATGTCAGCTGAAAACAAAAGTCATTTCAGAGGCTGAAATATCCAAATGTAATGTGATGAAATGACAAGCATAATGCCACAATACTGACTTCTACCTTTCATAACTCACTTGACTCGCTTCATTTGGTTTCATTCCTAAAGGAGTTGGATTTTTAATATATAATTTGAATGAATAACTCAAGGACTGACTCATAATGACAGTCATCTGATTTAATTAGTGTTTTAACAAATCAGTTGGAAAAAAATGGCTCATTTATATGAGACAGTCACTTGATTTGCTCCTGAATGAATCAGTGTGTTTGAACAAATCATTTGAGTGAATGACTGAATGTCTCACTCATATAGAACCAAATAATCATTTTTAATCAATAATCTAATGACTAACAGTCACAAACAAGTCACAGATTTTGTTCCGAAATTAATTAGTTTTGAATGAATAGATGATTCACTGACTCATTCATTTGATAAATTTTTGAATGAATCAGTGTTCCTGAAGTAATTAAGTGAATGAGTCATTTACTCATAATTAAATAAATTAGTTGATTTATTCCAAAAAGAACAAATTAAACAAATCAGTTAAATTGATGATTCGTGACTCATTCATAAAGACTTCATTTTTGAATGAATTAGTGTCTCTGAACAAATTGTTTGAGTGAATGAGTCACTTACTCAAATATAATCACTTGATTCATTTCAGAAATAAACTTTAACTAATCCAATAAACTGGTTTGTTCAAAGATAATGACTCACACATAACAGATATTCATTTTATTCCTAAACAAATGAGTAAATGATTCACTGACTTACTAAAAAGTCACTTGATTCATTACAAAATAAAAATTAGAATAAACACTTCAACATCTCATAGTCACTTAACTCATTCCAGAAAAAAAGTGTTTGACTCAAAGCTGAATGCTTTTGAGGCAGTTGAATTAATCAGTCAACTTTATTTGTCATTAAACACTTTTTGAATTAATTAAGCGGATGAATCAAATGATTCACTTATAAATACAGTAAACAGTTACCAGTTGATGATGCAACCTGCAGAAAGAGTCATGCAAGATACATAATTATTTCATCATGACTCAGAGGTTTCTAATTGCCAACCAATAACTGAGACGTAGTACTTTTAGAGTGATTCTTCACAAAGAACCATCTGACAATAATTTAATCATCCATAAATCAAGCTGTATATTTGTTTTAATGCGAAAACAGAAAAAAACACTTTCTGTATAGACCCTTTTATAATCATACTAATTTGCATTCTTGTGACATTCAATTCCGATCGCAATCCCGCTAATTGAGTAAAACATAATATAAAATTCAGTGGTGGTACTTCACGCGTCAACAAATCACAATCTATTAAAAGCAATTACAAAAAGTCAATCAAGCTTTAAGTCATGACAGAGCTGCACAGGCTGCAGAGAAAATCTGAAATCACACAGGATATATAATTCGGTCAATATCCCGTGAACCTTTGGGTTGACAATTTAACTTGGTTAAACTGAATCTATTAAAGTGATCATCACACATAATTAGACGCTAATAAAATGTTTTGCATCCTATTGATCTCCAGTGCCTTCACAGAGGAATATTGAATCTGTTCCACTTGTTATTTAACGAATCAATCTCTCTAAATGAACAAGAGCCACCATTTTCACCATGAACAAAATTCACCAATTTTAAAAACCCACATGAGATCTTAACATCTCAATAGTTTCTCTAATACTGTAGATGGAGAAGTTCCCAATACACCAAAGTCTCCATTAAAAGTAAAAGATCTCAATACGAGTTCATTTCTCAAGTTCCTCATCCAAGCTTCCTTCCACGTTCATTTAAACGTAAATTTTCAAAAGACTTTAACATCTGATATTAAAGCGAATCAACTGAGATGAGAACTAGCACTACCTGAACTTCTTTTCTTGGCATACTGTCACTGACTTAGACCTCACCGAGGACCCATATGTAAAACATTAGACCCTCTCGTCCCCTAACGACCCTGTTCCTCATTAGCCCTGCATTTATAATTCACCAGCTGGGATCTAATTGATCACTACAGTAATGGAGAATTGATTGATCTGGCCTGGAAAGGAGTTGTGGGAATCATAACGCAGAGGTCTCCGATGAGCCCTGAATGCGAATGAAGACACCGGAGGGGTTTAAAGATACAAAACGCCACGGAGAACTTTGAGAGCTTGTGAACTTCAGCTAATGCGCTTAGCGACATGGGCCTAAAGCGTGCAAATGTTTCTGGTGCATTCTGGATACAATTTCAAGCAGTTTGACAGCCAGACGCAATTTGAAGCCCATGTGGCAGCAGGTGTCTAGCCAATAGATTTCATTGATTCATGACCATTATCAATGTTCCTGGAGTCCTGTGGAGATAGACATTGAGGAATGGATTGGCTGGATCGATAACAGCAACCTCAGGTGGTTAGAGTGAGTGGGCAGGGCTACAAACTGTGAGGGGAGGGCTTAACCCATCAGATTCGCCAAAGTGCCTGGATAAACTAATGTGAATGTTTCAAAATGGAAGCTTTCAACTGTTGGACCTAATGACATTCGAGAAAGTGTTGCCATCCAAGGGTGCATTTCCCAAAAGACACTGTGGTCACAAGTTCCATTGTTACCAATAGAATTCAATGGAAATAATGACCGTTGGAAAAAGCACTTCAACTATTTCTAGTCACGTAATTTTCTGCACCAGACTCAAAAACTGATCTTATAACGTACATATTTTCTGCTATTTTCAAGCAAGCCACCAATTGGTTTTCAGAACCTTGTACATTCTTATAGCCACATTCTACATGGTATTTTTGCCTAAATTTGATAATATTTGATTTTAAACCAAACTTAGATTTTTCTGGTGTATGATTAGAGGAATCATATGCTAACAGCAAGCTCTATTTGTGTGATATGCAATGCATTCACTTAAAAATTTAATTAATACTTAATTTCACCCCAAAAAATAAAGCTACAAAATTATACATTTATTTATTATTTCATGAAAAACCTAAGCTTAAAAAAAATGAAGTGTTATGTGTAATCACAAAAATGTAAATTTAGAAAAAAAAATAATAATAATAAAAATTAGTGCTGTCTAACGATTAATTGTGATTAATCACATCCCAAATAAAAGTTTTTATTCACATAGTATATGTCTGTGTACTGAGTACATTTATTATTTATATATAAATGCACACCTATATATATATATATATATATATATACACACACACACACACATATTTAAATAGATATAAATATTCTAAATATCTAAAAATACATAAATACACACACACATATATTATATAAATAAAAAACTTATTTTGGATGTGATTAATCATGATTAATCATTTGACGGCGCTAAAAAAAATACAAATTTAGCAAAACAAAATTAAAAATAGCTAATTTAAAATGACTACTATGTGTCACAGGGCGGTCCTCTGTGGCTCCGTCCGACCGCCGTCAGCGGGAACCTTCCCCGGAATATTAGTTCCCACCCGGACCGCTTTCGCCCACGTACCCCGGAAGCTCCCGCGCTGTGTTCGCGCTCTTTTGCCCTTTATAAGGCGGCGTTTGAGCGGAACACAGTGCGAAGTTTTGTTCTTACAACTCTGAGCGTTTCTACTGCGGATTTCTTGTGGATTATCTGGACTTTACCTGGACTGTTTCTCGACTTTGATCATTGCCTGTTGCCCCGACCCTCGCCTGGATTACCGACCCTGATTCTTGCTTGTTTCCCTGACCTTCAGCCTGTTTTACGGTACTGTCTTTGCCCTGTCTCTGTGGAACTGTCTGTTTGATTCTGACCCCAGCCTGTCTGACTACGATTGTAAAATAAACAGCTTGCACATGGATCAACCGTCATCCGAGTCTATGTCACAGAAAACTTCGCCAGACTCTGATCC
>JAUCMR010000056.1:2608970-2624443 GCA_032357425.1 Enteromius argenteus
AAAGTTAAAAATGTGACACATCTGCTGGGCTTAACTGATGCTGAGTATGACAATCTGAGGTAGTTGACATATCATCAGATCTCCAATGTCGATTAAGCTGGCTAATCTCTACAACAAACATTCTCACGCAGAGCTGCTGGTTGCTGAATTAAACACACTGCAGAGTGCAAGTACGACACTAATATTGCCATTTGATTCAACAAAGCTCTGTTATGGGTTCCAATGTCTTACATTTATCTCTGTAATAACTAACATCACATTAGAAAACACATTCAGATGTTTACCTGGTCTTTACTTCACTTCATCTCATTCCTCATCACAGCTTCACGTGTACAAGCATGATGCTATCGGTTGTGTTTATTGTAGGGGAGGGGCGTCACATGACAGGGGAACTAACCTTCGCTGTTAATTATCACAAGTCAGAAAAATAACGTCAATTAGCTGTGGAATGCGTCGAGCTTGAAGTAGGTCTCATTAACTGGAATTTCTTAAGTGCTTTGTTAATCTTCTCCAGCAGACTAAATCATTTTAACTCAAATCTGACAGCCATATTTCAAATCAACGTGAAACTTTATTCACATGGCATTTCACTTCACAACTACTGCACCTACAGTTTAACAAAACAAAAATGGACTGGGCTTGATTTTATTCATAAATCGAAAAAGGTCGAGAAATATACATTAACCAAGTAAATCGACTGTGATGTTGACTATATTTATACTGATACTATACTAATATTTCACATCTTGATATTGCTGTTTAATTTTGATGACAGTTTACCAAGATAAACATTTTTAGGCGGGAAAAAAAGAAAGTAAAATTTAAAACCATTTTTGTACCATTAAAATAACAGATAAAACATTCCACAGCAGGACCTGGAACATAGAATTTTAAATAGTAAATAGTTGATTTTTTCTACATTAATAATGCCATTTTCACTTATATCTTGAAATTTTCATGTTTTCAGTAAATTTTTCCCTCAAACTAACATTCACAATAATGTGTTTACTTCTTTCGTCCTGTACTGTCTAAATCAAATATTAGGTAATTGGTCTATTTTATTTTTGACAATTAATAATACCATTTTGTCTTAAATCTTGATGTTTAATTTTTTAATAATAGAAGATTACATGACTTTTTTTTCTTTAAAGTTAATTTTTTCTTTAAAAAACAAAACATTCACTAGAAATATGTATTATTAAAGTAAAGTAGATATTCGATTTTGAATAGATTAATGTATAATGAACTTTAATAATATATTATATATAAAAAAAAGAAAGATTAAAGGAGATGAAGCATTTATAATGAGACCAGAAACATATATTAATTAAACATATTTAATTTAAGTAAATGGTAATTTTTTTGTTATTTCTATAAAATTTGAGATTAAAAATATGAGATTTGTACTATTTTAATCATGCTATTTTGACTTAAGGCTATTTCTGTTTGATTGTAACTAATGATTACGAATATATGATGAACTTTTTTCTTCTTTAAAATAACAGATAAAAGTAAAAGTCTTTAAGTAAAAGTCAAAACCCTGACAACCATGACCAGTTCACAATAGTTTTTCGTCCTCTCTCAGATCTCGAAAAAAGTGGCAAACTGCCAGAACCAAATTGAAAAAGCTCCAACGACTCCTCAGACATGATCCTGTGAGGATTTCCTCACAACTACTCCCAGAAACACTGTTAACACCTCACAAAACCAGGAGGATTTATGTCATAACAGGTGGTCTGCTACGGTTAAGGGTCACATGATTATTATTTTTGGCAATATCCTTTCTTTGCCCTGTCCGGCAAGCGTAGGAGTGACCACTGCTTACTGAAGAACCTGCTAGCCTCACCTTTTATATCTTGCTTTGCTAATAATAGCCACACAGAAGAACGTCAGCTCTGAAAAGCTGACCACAGCGCAAGGTTAACTCAATTTAAGACCACCGGCTTCACCATCTCACCTTCAACGGGTGGATATTTTCTGACTCTAAGTAAGCCCACACCGAGATCTGGCACGGATCTGTGATCCGTGATTTATTCACCTTTAGAGAATATTGAATTTCGACCGGCGGCCTGTTACAGCTCTCTTATTAAATGCCTGCTGGGAGCAGTTCGCTTAGCACTCGTACGAGCGAGGCCTACCTGTGAGCGAGAGTGGAGCGCTATTTCTCTCGGTTACACTGAGAATATGATTATTTACAAAGCAGGGTGAAAAATTGAGTTCAAAGCGAGACTATTTGCGTCAACAATGATAGCTTAGCACTTGGATACTGCTTGATTAGATGGTCTTTAGTGTTTCTTTAGTTTCCAGTCAACCAATGAAAGTGCTAATGGGTCATAGTAGGATTATTGATATTTGTACACCTAAACGTTGCAAATTGTAAAGCGAGATTCAGAGTGAGAACCTTCAAAAAAAAATGAAAAAAAGCAAAGCAAAATAAAAGTACTGCTACAGTAGTCCATATGACGTTTGCGCTATATTTTAAGCTGTACAATTAGCAATGGGCCAAAATACATGTCACTAACCTCTGAAAATGAATGATTCAGCACATTCAAACATGATCTCACAAAAAACACATGAGAATTGCTATATTTGATGTCGCTGATGCAACACATTGAAAGACGCAATATTTGAAAGTGCAAAAGTGAACATTTGAGAGATGGAGCAAATATTGTTTAGTAATAATTTCAGTCTGTTCAAAAATATCATGTTTTTACAATATTTTATGAAACTTATATGGTGCTTTTTGTGATATTTATGACGCTTGGGGAAAAATAAATTTTGGTCACTTTTGTTCATGCAAATCCAGGTTGAATTTATGCTACTGTTTTTTGGCCCATACAGCTTAAGTCAATGGTTCCAATGTTTTTGGACCCCATTGACTTTCAATGTAATTTCTGTTTATTTATGTACTCATTTACAATAAGGAGGTCAAACAAGTTTTCCAAATAATAACGTTTAACAACAACAATTTTAGTCACAATATCATAATAAATCCTTGTGAAATTTTTATTTTATAGAAACTGACCCGATTGAACATTAGAAGGAAGGAAGTCATAGTTGTTTACATCAACATGGGTTGAATAAATAATGCCAGAATGTTCATTTTGGAGTGAATTATCCTTCTGCAGTTTTTCCACCAAATCTGTTTTCACCAACCTTATCTCATGACGAAAACGTAACTGTGAGAATATTTTCGGAAGGTGTGAAATACATAGCCTCATGTATGTTTCGTGACATATTTGATGTGATTATTTAAAATAACGTACCATCTGCACTTAATCTAAACCTACCCATAGTATGAACAAAAGTGAATGTGGCGTAAAAACACAAACTGCAAGAATGCCGATTTGGCTTGTTTTACGATCTTTGTTTCAGATCTCCCAGCTCTTCCATAGTGAGTCATGTTTATTACATGACTCGTACCCAAGGATTTCACATCCTAAGTCCAATTCCATGCCAAGCAAGCTTGTTATATCCAGAAAGCAAAACATATAGATCTGTCATCATAACTATGTATGAAAACAACTCCAACTGTTCTGTTGGAAACGGCAATGATATGTACTTATTGGTACATATTTTGCATCTTGCATCAAAAAGTTATCACAGGTACGTCAGGTAATTGACATCTTCAGATGTAAATGGATAGTTTTAAAAATAAAAAACCTTACATTTGTATTTGAGAAGAAAATCTTAGAATTGAAAAAAAAAACATAGTATTGTCTGCAGTGTTTTGCCTTGGTTACATGGTTCAAGGCCCCTGCCCCATCTCCCGCTCTTAGGAGTCTGTAACTTCATTCAGACTCACGTTTTGATGATGCCAATAGGAAACAGATGCCGCCAGGAACTCTACCAACTGAGTTAGGATGTTTCTGTATCTACTCCCTCGGCGGTTGCTCCGTTTGTGTATGTGTGTGCAAAGTTTTAATATTGCCCTGCCAGAACTCCCTAAAGTAATCAGCGTGAAGCTCGGTAAGTGGGGTTGGGAAAGACCCAATTGGATTATGGGCTATAAGCACTTTAATTTTCCAAAGATGGTATAACAAACGACAGAGCATCTTCCTCATTGCTCTCTCAGCATAGAAAGAAATGTTGGTCTTCCTCAAACAGACTTCTCAGATTACAGAAGAAGTGACGCGGCTTGATTAAACGTCACGCCACAACAAATGCACCGTTATTGCGCATTAACTCTGAGAAAGAACTGTTTGGGAAGTCTCAAAAGTCTTCCAAGAGATTTAAAGTAAGCAGAGTGTGGTCCCTCACAATGTTCTTATTCTGGAAGCAGACAACTTGTTTTAAATAAAGCAGAGAAGGGATTTCTCCCATTATGCAGTCTGGCTGTGCATTAAAGTAGCAAACACATGCAGCACATTCAAATACTGTATATTAAAGTGCAATCTGAGCAAACAAATGTACATAATTAGGAGCTGTATTTACATAAAAGCTATTTTTAACCCTGAATTTCCATGCATGTCCTGGCTGATGTATGCTTATGATTTATTCCCCCCAAACAGGAAAATTCAGTGGGGTCCAATGTTGCTTTCGTCACTGATATTCTTCAAAATATCTTCTTTTATGTTTATGAAAATCAGTTACAAACAGGTTACAAACTACACAAGGGTTACAAACTAAACAATGACCCAAGCTTGATTTGAGAGTGAACTAACCATTCAAATACTGTTTTGGTGCAAATCTTTAGAGCCAGCACACCATCATACTGAAGACTAGTTTTTATGCAACTTAAAGGGATAGTACACACAAAAAAGAAAAAAAATTAAATGCATACGCTATTTCCGTCCAGTGGATACTGTCAGTGGGACAGTCACAAGCCTCCCTGTTTTAACCCAAAAAAATTGTTTTCCGAAGACAAACAAATGTCTGGTTTTACCCTGGTTAGAAGGTACACTTTGTGGTTTAGATAGGTAAACCAGCACACCATCATACTCTAGACTAGCCTCTAAAACTCAACTGGGTTAATTTTTATGTGACTTGAAGGGATAGTTCACCCAAAAATTCTGTCATCATTTGCTCACCCTTAAGATGTCATAAACTTACATGACTTTCTTTTCTCAAACACGAATATATTTTGAAGACTGTGGGAAAAGCAACGATTTGATTATAAATATTTTTTTCAAATATCTTCTCGCAGTTTGAAAAAAAAAACAACAACTTGTGTGCGTAATTAATGACAGAATTTATTTTTATGTTTTTTTTCAGGTGAACTGTCCCTTTAACTGTTCTTACCCTCTGAAACCCTCATTTTGTCAAGAAACGAGCCTTTTATTTGCAAGTCCATCCTATTCAGCTCTTCCACCTGCTCTGTTAAACTCTTGCAACAATCATGTTACCATTTCCAAGCTGTGAAGTGGCACGAAGAATCACGGGAGCATTTCCCAGACGCAAAGGCGTGAAATGACAGAGAGCCGGTGAGCACAGCAGGGCCTGTATATCAACACAGAACCGGCGCGGTTTCACAAACAGTGCTAATTACATGGGGATAAATCCTTGTTTATCACATGGCTTATGAGACACAAGTTAATTGCTTCCGCTTGTCAGCCCTCCAATCCCTTTGAAGCCCCCTCGGCTCCCGGTCGCTACGCCTCGTGTCTTACCGCAGCAGCAACACAACTGGTTTGTCACCGCATGGCAACAGGAAGTTACATTGCGGAGCATTGTGTCAGTTGTTTGGAAACAAACTGATTGGACGTCGGAAATGCCAGGAGTCTGCAACCAATCAGAACAGAGGATTTGGATTTAGAAAAAGTTGCTGTTGATATTATTGGTTACTGTTATTTGTCCTACCTACATGGGCTTGGTTTTATGTTAAATGTAGATGGCGGCAAAGAAATTATGTACAACAAACATTTTTCAGTTGATCACCAAGATGTTACCGTCTATAGCGTTGATTATGCTTTTTATAAGTACACGTTGTCATTATGTCGCCTGCCCCTTTAAATGCTCAAGCTCTTTAAAGCAGAAAAAATGCTGATTGGCTGTCAATATTTTAATTGTAAAACAGTATAAAGAAATCACTCTGAAAGTGATTGTAATGATATCGTTCATCTCTGCTCTTATACTTATATCTGTGGTGTGACTCTGCTATTCTTTAGAGCTTGTAGAGCAATTATTAAAACTATATCTTTATCGTAATCGTTACAGTTTTCATCCTTGTTGTGAATGAGCTTTTAGATATTTGCATATCAAATGCAACACTGTAAGCTTTATAGAGTTAAGCAAATAGATTCAACTGTATATGAAACATTTAAAACATTCGCAGCGGCAGAAGAAAAATGGTTTAGTAATGTTAATAACACTGAGGCCACATGTCGACCAGAACATTTCAGCCTATGTTTTGGAAAGCCCCCAGCTGTGTGTAATCGAGAACATGCTGACGGGCGGGGGTCGCGCTCGCGATTCTTGTGCTGGAAAATTGAGATTGTTCTAGTGACATTCTAATATGTTGTGCAGCGGTTCTCTCTTACTGAGCCTCAGGCAAAACAGAACACTGGATCGATAGGCCAAAAATATCCTGCCAGCGCAGTGTGGGGAATTGTTTTTTTTTCCCCGATGAAGTCGAATTATGGGCATAGATGTGTTTGTGGGAATGTGTTCAGGTGGATGTGTTCACGTCACACAGATCTTTGGCCGCACTGATTCACAGCTGCAAAGTCATTCTGTAACAGCTCGGACTGATGGAGGGAATCGAACGGCGTCCTGCAGTTGTCCATCAGTTCTTAGACCAAGAACAACTGAGAAATGGATGTTGACGGCATGAAAGACTTTCAAACACACCTTTTTCACAAAAAATAGAGCATTAGATGCTGACAAATTAATAGGCATGTCACATCATTCACATTATTTGTAGCATTACTTTCCCAATAAGATTCTCAACAAAAGAAACTGTTGCTCCTTCATGCCAATAATTGAGCTGAAAGAGAAAACTGACTGTAGAAGACAGTTTATGCTAATGTTTGCGTCCCTCGTGGCGGCGCTGACAACACACTTGAGTTGAATTACAAATTGAATTCTAATATATTTCAAAACAAAACCTCATGCGCATTTGGGCTAGCGTAGCTAAAAGCGCTCACGTACGTACATAGGAAACCTTTAAGGTCTTAGAGACCGCAGACTGTCTCTGAATGTGCAATCTTTCCACTTTCTGACTCTACATATTTATAGTGAATAGCAGAAGTGAAATCTTTCAACATTACGGATATAAGCTTGTGATCAGTTGGACAATATTCGTCGTCTGTCCAAGGGTGCAGTCTCAGCTAGTGTCTAGCCCAAAGGCCGCTGCAATGGCAACACAGAACATTCATTTTGAATCTCACAATGCACTAATTTCATATTTTCTCTCTGCCTTTTATTTACGGAACTTTTCAAATACCTTTTCAGAGCCGCTCCTTCAAGTCCACCACCATTAATCATTCACCTGTTAAATATTCCACTTGGCCCAGTGGAAACAATAATACTGATTAAACAATGAAACAGGCAGAAATTAACTTAGGTGTTATATGACGGTTTGTCAGCAAAGAAATAAATAAATCGACCGAACGCTCCAGGTGTTTAACCTCAACACAAAAGCATGTCTGAAACGGAGACTAAATCTGAAAGCAACGCAGCTCAACTGATCTCATTTCACACAGATCCAACGATCTTTGAAGATGAGCGAGGCTTTTAAAAAGATCTCAACGCGAGATGAGAAGAGAACTGATGAGAATGAGATGATCTGAAATGTCACTCACTCACTGACATCCAGACTCTTTCAGGTTATGTCATCTGTAATACTGCACTGCACAGTAGAGAGAGAGAGTGCACAATTCATCCTGGGTTTTTTTTATTTTTTTAAGTAGTTTGTAGTATATAATGACATGTTTCAGAATTGCTGCAATGAGAAGATAATGACTAATGAAATGACCTCACACTACACTGCTTAATAAAACCATATATTGGGGACTTTTTTTTTTTTTGACTTAGGTGTTTAAAAACACCCTAGCAACACGCTAAAACCACTCAACAACATTATCAGACCAAGAACAGAAAATTTCTACTCCATTTTTTAATTTAATGTTTAGTCTTGCCAGTCTTTTTATATAACTGACAAAGGCTTTTATCTGTCTAATCAAATAACGATTCAAGAAATAGATTTGAAACCAAAGTACTTCATTTTTCGATGCACACTCTCACACAATTCCTAGGGAAACTGTATATGGGATCATTAACATATAATGCTGCTCTGATGTGACAGACTAAAGCGCGTTGGACTGAGGGCATATTAAATTTAAGAGCATCACTTTTGCATTGCTTGTGAAGTGATCGCCAGTGAAGCTTCTCTAATAGACTTAATACAGCCGTGATGACATCTGCTAATGAATCCCAGAGAGAATAAAGCAGGAAAGTTCTGCCTGTCACGCCACGATAACTATCGGCCTGAGCTGTCACTGTATCTTACTGGAGGCCACATCACGAGCAGTGTATGATCTTCAAACAACAACACTAATGCTGCGAATTCCTAAGCTGGTTGCATCCCAATTTGCAGTTATCTACACTATGAACGAAAACGCATGCTTTACAGGAGAAGCACAAGTACTACAACTGCATTAAGTGAAGTGAAGATACTTGGAATTTGTGCTCTGCATTTAACCCATCCAACGTGCACACACACAGCAGTGAGAAGTGAACACATACACACACAAACTGTGAACACACGCCCGGACCAGTGAGCAGCCATTGCTGCGGCACCCGGGGAGCAGTTGGGGGAACGGTGCCTTGCTCAAGGGTCTCACCTCAGTCATGGTATTGAAGGTGGAGAGAGTGCTGGGAATTCACTCCTCCCACCCACAATCCCTGCCGGACCTGAGACTCGAACCCACAACCTTTTTACATTAATAGTACCGTAAACTAGGGCTGACAAGACGGACAAGCTATGCAATTTACACGCATAATCACAGATGAATCACATGCGATAGCGTAACATCACCCGTTTTCAATATTGTGTGAAAACGGGTGATGACGATCTATTGGTACTCAAAGAACCGGCTTTACTGACAAGACGCGCATGACTATCACCTGAAATATATCGTGCAGCCCTCTTTTTACGATAATACTGTATACCTGACCAAAGTACTGCAACTTGCACTTATTTAGATGAAACCATTTTCATCTAAAAATGGAAAACTTTTAATGTGTTTTGACCATTCATTTATAAGACAACCGCAGTTTAAAGGCCCGAAAACAAACTTTTCAAAATCTGGAAGTTATCGTCTCCGCGTAAAAAACGACGTGTTTGTTCTGTAGGTATGTGTGCAGGTGTGTAATGTTAGTTTACAAAATGACATTGCCAGCTACTGTTCTGACATTAATATTAGATAGTTGTTTTTACGTAACCTTGTGAACAGGGACCATTTTGACAATGTTGTCATTATATTCAGTACATTGTTGTCAGGTAAACAGTACCATTTTAGTATAGGGACCAACTCTCACTGTTAATTAGCAGTTTAGCATGCCAATTATTAACCTCCTGGCTGTTTCTTAGTACTTATAAAGCACTTGTCCTGCATGACCGTATTCTACATCCCTTATTCTACCCAATACCTAAACTAATACCTACCTTACTAACTTACTAACTAATGAGCAGCAATTAGGAATTTCTTCTCTAAGGCAGAGTCTTAGTAAATGGTTTTGTTAATAGCTACAACTGGACTTTAAAAAAAAAGTGAGCGTGTAAATGTACCCTCAAAGTTCTGTACTGGAAGTACTGGTTTCATGAAGAAACTTTGACATCAAAGAAATCTTTCCATTCTATATGGTCTTCTTCATTCAGTAACTGTATAAGGTCCTTTGTGGAATCCAAGAGGGTTCTTCTATGGCAGTGCTTGGTCCTAGAGGGTCACTGTCCAACTCCGATCTTGAAGACATTGATTAATTTGTTCAGGTGTGTTTGATTAAGGTTGGAGCTAAACTCTGAAGGACTCTCTTCTGGCCGAAGTTGCCCAGCCCTGTTCTATAGCATTAATGCAAACTCCTTTTTAGGACCTTAGGTTTTTAAGAGGATTGTGGGTAATATCTGGCAAAAGTACACTAAATATTGTATTTGACCTACTATGGATTGCATTTACCCTAATATTGTATCATACACATGAAAGATAGTATGCAAATTGGTTATCTATTTGGTCATTAAGTAACGTACAGTAGCTGACTGTGTTTGCAAGTGAGGAGTTAGTAGTGGAAACTTTGCCTGGATGCTCTCCCAGTTCCCATGGCGATTGGGTTCCAGTTGGTTGCTATGTGCTATCTGTAGTCACGTTTCCTTAGTGATGCCTTTATTAAGGAAATTACGTCAATGACAGACTGGTGTAATTCTAACTAAAAGTTGTTCTATGCCTTTTAAGTTACTGGAATTAATTCAGGATAGAAAATAACATCTAAAATACTTTTCTTACACAACAGTTCGTTTAAATGGGGAGTAAGTGGAGACACTGAAATCCTTCTTCTGAGAAAAAGATCTCAGTGTTTCTGATTAAGACCTACACATAAATAAATACCAACATTCCTCTTGCTAGATACTTCACCTAAAGCCTTATGTGTACATTAACTCTAAACATGCCTCATTTCAAACCCCCTAAATGCTTAAAATAACGAATCAAACCAAAATATCAAAGAACAGGCAAGGAGCTTCAATCTGGAACTGACATATGAGCTGTTAAGAATAAACAGCCCACCAGAAAGCCTTCAAATGCAAAATACATCCAAACAGTAACCCAGCAAAGCGAATATTAGTCGAGCGTGATTTTTCAACTAAAATTTAAGCCCCGGCATCAATTATTCATCCCTGCCAAATGTGTTGTTATTGAAAAGCGATGAGACAGATTGTGCTGCCAATAGAGACACTGATGTGTTCAATGAGTTCTGGATCCGCTCCGACCACAGAGTGGCAATCACCGTTCTGAGAGAAGAATCCAAACTCAGAGCAGAACTTCTGCTTCTCTAATGGCTGCGTTTTGCCACAAGCACAACACATGGTGTTATCAGTTACATCGAATCAATGATGATTCACTTCAGCCCTCACCGGGGCTTTCAACACCTGAGGGGATGAAATCATTTTTCATTTACAGACAGGCAAGTCAACGCCTTAAACTCTCCTCTCATTTATAACGAGGCAATATGTTTACAGCTTTCATTTTCAACTCCCATCAAAGCTAAAACACAGATTGGGATTGAATTACAAAGAGTGTCTGATGATCATACAGAAATAAACCTTGAGATAAAAAAGATGTCATTTTCCTTTGTCAACAACCAAAGATCATTTCTGTTTCATTCATTTACTAGAAGACCGCTTTTCAAAACCATCTGTTTAATATTACATTTGTTAATATAAACAAACGAATCTTTCACAATGCCATCAACCTCATAAATGAACTCCGCTCAAATATAGGAAGGCACAAATGTAAACAAAAGCAAATAAAAGGCTAAATAATTTCTGACATGTTCTTTCTCAGTTCTGAAACAATCTTTATGAAAATTAATGGACCACTAACACTAATAAACAAGATCCAGTAACAAACACTAATAAAAGTAAAATATATGCTTCTGTAAACTTTGTGTAATGGTAAAGCATGTATAATTCAGAATATTATGTATATACTATTTTAAATGTAACCTCTCCAAACAATTGCAACCAAGACTTTTAGCATTCAGTGTCTTGGACTTTATAATAGCTTTATATAATATAAAATTATAACTTTATAATTGTTTTTATAAAAAAATAAAAATAAAAAAAATGCAGAAAAGTTTAAAAAGGAATTGCTGGCATGGTGCTAAAGAACTAACGAAAGTAAAAGATTATGATTAGTAAAAAAAAAAAAAGGTCCTTTAATTGAATTTTAAAACTTTATTTAGTACTTCTAGAGCTCACTGGTTTAGCTTTACATAAAGTCAACAATATGGGGACACCCATTAAAAGTGGCCAGTCAATTTATGTTAAAAGTCACTTTTTATAAAACCCAATTAATGTTCGCTCTTTTTAAATTCATCTTTTTTATTCCAAAAGAATAATAAGAAGAGGAAGCAGCAGTAGCAGCAGAATATAGTGCAGTCGTTAAGTATTGCCATTAAAAACAACAACATGGATATAATTTGGCGTCAGGAGCGTAAACGAACCATTTCAAATCAGAGCCAAAATACACTCTAGTTCTAGTATTGTAAAACGTTTGCCTCGTTTCATTTTTTGTTTTTAATCTGTAACTGTCCTTGTCATTAAAATGTGTTTTACACGTTTCCACACGACTCACCTGCCGTTTAACAGCGCGAGCAGCTCGCCCGCGTGGTACAGGTCGTTGCGCGTCACGCGGGTGAAGCGGAAAGAGTTCAGGTTGCAGAAGGTAATGGCAGGAAACGCCATCATTGGCGCGGTGACCTCGTCCAGCCTGGTAACGTGGGGGTACTGAAAGTAAAACTTGATGCGGTCCACGCAAACAAGCACCAAGAACGAAAACGAGCCCATGAAAAACATGATCCAGATGCATCGTTTGATGCACTGGCGTTCATAACTGAACATGTGCGAGATGCCATGGAGCGTAGACCTGCTGGCGAAAACTTCAATGGGCGCGGGCCGGTCACAGTCCAGATTATCTTCAGACTCGGTTTTAATATCCATGGTTCTTTAAGTTCAAATGCTCTTTGAATGAAGCAGAGGCAGATATTAGAAGGTTGTAAGAACTTCACGCCCTTAGATGGTCAGCTGATATTAATGAGGAGGTGCATAGATGGACCTAATGACACGATGTAGACACTAAAAGCAGTTACAACAATCCATGCAACATCCTCTTGACGGTCTTCCAGCGTTTTAGCAAGTCTCTTAATGTTTTTTTATTTGTACTCTAACCTTCAAAATGACGTGCGTACAGTGTATTCAGATTCATTCGGTCATATTAAACTATATTTCTGACTTGAATAAAACCTGTGAAGTGAAATATTTTCAATAGTTTGAAGAACTCTATTCCAATAGAAATGTTTACTGGCGATATAATAGCTCTTTTGAAGTCCTCGGGGTCTTCAATAAAATAAGTCCGTAGTTGCAAACGCGAGTATCAATTCATTCTCCGTCTCCTCCAGTCGAATCAACGATAATAATGATAACGCTAAACTAATGTCATTTATTTACATACATCTCCTGATAATGTCAGAGACAACAGAAACGCATCGCTCGATGTAAAGAGAATGTCTTCACATCCACACACAACATAGACACATCCGCGGCGTCTAAACGGCTCCGGTTGTGTTTCAAGCTCGATACAATAAGCGATCCGCAATCCAACTTCACCACGAGCGCTTGTAACGACAACACAGATGCTCTCTGGATGTTGGCATCACTAAAATGCCCCCCTCTTTAATTAATGCAGCACGGCGCGCGTATCCATATCAGATAAAGTGCTCGGTCGCAAGTTATATAGTCCCCGTTTGTCCAGTCCTGTGGTGGGTTCAGATGTAGACAGACACGTCAGGAATGAACGCTGCACACTGCGACGAAGCCTCCATCCAAGTGCTCCACTGTCTGTCTGAGCATCACTGACCCGATCATTTCTTAAAAGAGAGGGAGAGAGAGAGAGAGACACTATAATATTGCATATATCTTCATGTTGATTCTACTGTCATGTCGTTACGCGTAATTGTTTATTACGAAATTTATACGTTATTATTATTACGTTTTGCCTGTTTTTTTTTTTTTATTATTATTTTAGATTAGATTAGATTCAACTTTATTGTCGTTGTGCAGAGTACAAGTACAGAGCTAATGAAATGCAGTTTAATGATGTAAATTATTTAATTTTCCTAATATTTCTGCACTTGATTATTCAAAGTATTTATTTAATGTTATTAAAATTAGCCTATGTATTTTGTAAATTTTATGTAATCTATTAGCCTATATTCGAATAATTTATGTTTTGTACTATTATTATTTTGCCTTTCTTTGTAAGTTACTGTATATATTTCCTTTTGTTAGATCATGCAATAAAAATTCCCCTTGAAGGCACCATAAATATATACTACAGCTACTAATGTCAGAACAAACCACATAATGAAAGTGATGCACAGTTATTATATATATATCTGAATGGACAGTTCTGCTGACCAGAAGATGCTTGAGTGATAAATGAGTATGTATGGAAAGACTGATCCGTATTATTTGAGAAACTCGCAGCCGTGGGGTGAAAGGGAACCCACCCATGAAATTACACAGAGTGCATTTTAATCCAGGTTTGTGACAGTATTGGCTAACGCTGGGTGTCGCTGTCACTGGGTGAATCAATAGCGTTGATGATGTGGCCCACAGCTGATTATCAACTTTCAGAGACACACACTTAAAGTGTCAGTCTGTTAATGGACTCGGATGAGCTCCACAAACTGAAGCAAACCCCCCTCAGAGGTCTGTCCAGGTATGTGTCAGATTATAACCTGGTTTACTTTGGAGTCTATAAAAGAGGTTTGAATATGATCTGGATGTTTATTGATCCATTATAAGGACGCGGAATATGAAACCAGACGCCTGAAGTGAGGTGAAAGGTTATTCCCATGAGTCACTGAATAAGTGCTGTGGCCATATAGGACTGTATATCATATGTGTGCCTAGGCCGGAAACATAACCAAGTATGCATTAAGCTTGATTTTATGATATTTAAATCTATTTCGGAGCACCGGCACATTCTCTATTTGCAGAACATGTGTTGTAACCACAAGGCCATGTCTGTGAAGTAAAACCAGAAAGCCAATAAAGCCTAAAAATGATTCAGTATCATTAACAGTGCATGCTTTCTGAGCAGGTTTTGGGTTATGAGGCAAACCGGTATCTAAAATGGTCAAACCATCTGTTTGTTGTGGCTCCCATCGTGTTCCGCTTGTGCCATAACGCACGTCTACAGATGCTCCGCATGACAAAATAAATGATTCGTGCACCAAAGCGGAGATAGGCAGGTAATGAAGGTGACAGAATGTTGATAGCAAAAGGAAAGAGTTTATCAACAGCGTCCCGAGACATTTTACAGGACATCTGCCACCGAGAAATGAAGCGGCAGTTACATGAGGAAAGAAGAGCGCCATGGAAGATAGACTCCAGAAATCAACTGAATCGTCAGGGGGCAGGAAATGGATTATTAAAAGCATAGTTACTTAGAACTTGTGATCTTTTGCCGCAGGGATGTTATAGAGCATAATCTTCAGGAGGAAAAAAAACGTCAGTACGCAAAATAAGCTCGAGCACTTGAGCTAAAGTGGAAAAACTGCTTAGCAGAGCAGATTAAAGTTAAAGCGCACAAGGCCTAGCACTTACACTTTATCCAGCGCTGGCTTGCATTTAACCCAGCATTTGTTTAGAGCAGAGGTAGGCAACGTCGGTCCTGGAGCGCCGATGTCCTGTAGAGTTTAGCTCCAACCCTGAAAAAACCCTGAGGGCCTGTAGCTCTAGTAATTCTGAAGACCTT
>JAUCMR010000056.1:2624543-2640022 GCA_032357425.1 Enteromius argenteus
ATGTTTGCTATTGTTGTTCAATCTTGATGTATTCTTTGTAAAAGATAAGAGAATGTCTTGTTGCAGGACAATGTTGTAAAGCAGTACATTTCCGTTGTTTTGCTTTGGTGTAATAAGACTTGTTGTATTTGTACTGGCCAGACTAAGTCTGAGCTTTGAGACATTGACATTCAGATTTAGTCTAAGCATATACAACTAAGATTATTCAATAAACTCTGGTAATTTTATTATCATTACTTCGTCTTGAGTGTCTGCTTTTACCTGTCTCTCCCAAGTCACACTTTCAGGCTGACAGAAGACCGTTAATACGGCTTTGGGTACCAGACAATACTTTATTTTCACAGGTTTTACTGGTTTTGGACACCAGATCACTTCTGACAGGATTTGGATCTGAAAAATCTCATATTTCTAGATCCATCAGATCTAGATCCATTAAAAGAATTCTGTCAGTTATTAAAAACCATAGAATGTTGTATGTTTTAAGTTGTAATAACAGTGGGTGTCATTCACTAAAAATGCATACGCACAAATTTTCCCTAAAAATGTGCATACAGATGTTTTCACGAAGAAATCATGATTCATCAAAAACTTGCATACTAAACTTTATTCTAAATGTATGAAAAAATTCAACATCTCATACCACACATACGCAATAAAAACTACCTTTTTAAAATGTAAAATTTTATATCTATTAGGTTAAAATATGTACACTTTAAGTACTGGTATGTACCTTTAAGGTATCAAAATGGACGTATTAGGTACAAACATGTACGTTTTGAAAAGGTACCATCCCATCTTTGGTACCTTTATTTCTGAGAGTGTAGACAGAAATAAGCTGGAGTAAATAAACAAGAGTTACACTGCAGGAGAATAATGGTAATGGTGGTAGTGGTGGTAATGCAATGCTTTCGGATGCTCGAAGAAGTCGTTTTGTATATTACTGTCTGATCAGCAGAGGAGCTGAATTTGAATTTCCGTTGCTGTTTTGCTGTTCAGAATGTTAGCACGCAACAACCATAAGTTTTAAGCAAGTAAGTTTTCTTCGATTTCTATAGGTTTCCAACCATGTTTGAAGTGTATTATTTAAATTTTACATTTGTACAAAACGATTTACGTTCCATCACTTGATATTAGCAAGATGTGCAATGCAATTTATGCTGAATACAGAGTTGAGTGTCACAGTTTACCCTGTAATCGGTCTGTCAGCTGATATTGCAGAAGGAACCAATATTATTGCCCACAGATGATGTTTGAGAAATAGCATTGGTTGTGTATGCATCTGGATTATGTAATAGGCTACTGCCAAAGTCATTCCGTGTGATCAGGCCAATAGTTATTTTGTCTTCAATTGTTCACCCTCTGCATATGTAGAGCTTGAACTGTTATGTACAGGTGACGCTGAATATATACTGATACTGAATAGAACTGACTGATTTACGTATTTATTTATTTATTTGTGAATATATTATTTATTCTTTTGCTAATGAATCGTAACATGATTAGTATTCTTTTACTAAATGAAAGTTACATTTATCTCTTTACTTTCATTTCAGACCTTATGGAAGAAAATGAGGAGAGTCAAGTCATGAGTGAATCGCAGAAGAAACATCATGTCAAAAGTGAAGAGAAGTCTTTCCCGTACAAACATGGTCATATGAAAGTTCACACTGGAGACAGGCCACACACGTGTGATCAGTGCGGGAAGAGCTTTGCGGTAAAACGTTTTCTCAATGATCACATGAAAGTCCACACTAGAGAGAATCTGTACACGTGTGCTGAGTGTGGGAGGAGTTATGCACGAAAAACAGCCCTTAAAGATCACATGAAAATCCACACCGGAGAGAAGCCGTACACATGTGACCAATGTGGGAAGAGTTTCACAAAATCGAGTGTTTTTAAAGTACATCTGCTCACTCATTCTAGAGAAAGGCTATATAGCTGTGATCACTGCGGTAAAAAATTCCTTAGGGCAGATTTCCTGAAAGACCACCTGAAAGTTCACACTGAAGAGAAGCCTTATGTGTGTTCTTTCTGTGGAAAGAGTTTCAGTCATATTAGCAATTTAAAAGTACACCAAAAAAAAGACAGCAGTGTACAGGATCATGTTTGCTCTAAGTGTGGGAAGGCTTTTTTTACAAATGATGAAATGAAACAGCACCAAAGAATTCACACTGAAGAAAAACCTTTTAAGTGTTCACAGTGTGAAAAGAGATTTAGTCGGTCACAATATCTGAAAATACATGAGAGGATCCACACTGGAGAGAAGCCGTATCGCTGTCATCCATGTGGGAAGAGTTTTACTTATTTTTCCTCTCTAACCGGTCATAAAAAAAAAAAAATGCATGTCTAAAAGCAAGTAATTTGAGTTGTGATCAGTAAGATTACATAAAACAATTATGTTGATAATTGAGTAATAAAATATTATTAAAACAACTAAGTTAATATTTTTTATGAATAATTGTCATTCTATTTTATATATTGTAAATTACTTTATACTTTGTCTTATTTCTCTCAGAATCCTTGCTGCTGTTGTTTAATGTTATCATTGTATGATTTGTAAGAGACAAAAGAATGTCTTAGTTTCAAAGTTTTTAACGTTGAAGAACAATGTTGCAAAGCAGTACTTTTCAGTTTGCTTTGGTAGATTAACACAGTATTGGTCAGACAAAGTCTGAGCTTTGAGACATTGGCTTTCAAATGAAGTCTGAGTACTGAAACATGCACAACTAAAATTATTCTGTAAACTCTGATCACTACTTCTTCTGCATCTGCTCTTATTTCTGACATCCATTTCTGATGCCTAAAACCAACTGCTTTAAAATTGCTTTCCTTAGAACTAAAACAGAAAACGAGAACACATTACATGTGAGCTATAGGGGTGTGTACTCTTCATTTATGTTTTGTTCTGTACATTATGAGAATTCAAGCCTATTTGATGAGCAGATTTTCATCTTGAAGATTTAAGATCTAAGTTTGTAAAGCATTTGCTTGTCTGCAATACATCTTTCCCTGTCAGCACAAAAAATGTATTGTCTTTAGGATCTTTATGATACAGAGTATGTAAAACCTAAAAGAGTTGAAAATCTAACTAATCTTTCAAGTTTCTCATTGCTGATACTTTCCGCATTAATGTTTTCTACTCTGGACGTGAGCGACACCACGTGACAAAAGAAGTGTTTAAATATTACTAATATTATGAATGGAATTATTTGAATTATTTGAATAGTTCATTATGACATTTACCTTTGCCAATCAAATTTTAGTTACTTTACCTTCTTACATTTAAAATATAGCTAAAATGTTATACTGACACTGTCATGAAACACGTGGGACTTTAATTCCATAACAAGAGATACAGTATACATGTGAATCTGCAGATAAATATGAATGAAGTTTACGTCAAGAAACATTTAAGATGTCTGTTTTATGATCATAAATGTTTTTTAATTGCCAGTGCACATACAAAGTAGTGTATGTATCATTTAGTGTATGCAGTTACTTCACTTATAATCAAATTATATCCATATTTATAGGCTATTAAATTACATTGTTAGTCAATTTCTAGCCTAAACACTTACAATAAAGTGAGATCTCTGCTAATGATCTTGTAAAGCTTGTTTCAGGAGTGTCACTATCAACAGCCGCTGAAATGCCTTTATATTGCATTTCAATAGATCAATATTTTCACCTCGTTATGCTGATATCTTCATAACACCTGTAAACTACAGATCATTTATTTGGTGTGAAACAAAATCACCTTTTTGTTTCTCATGATATTGTAATTTTGTTGATTAATGTTGTAGATAAATAACAGAACAGAATTCTTCGTAATTGTGTCACACGAATCATGTATGTAGCCTAAAAAAGAATTATGTTGGGAAGAATAAACTGAATGTGAATTCAAAATATTTTTGGTGCATAAAGCTGTGAAATGTGGGATACAAGTCAACAAACATTTAAAGTTAAATCAGTAAAGGATAAAAATTACAAAAAATATGCAAGAAAAAGGGATGAGGACGTTAAAGATCTTGATGAAGATGTTTTTACAGCATAGCAGAGACAAAGATTGGGTTTAACAGAGTCTGAATGAAACCCGAACATCTTAAGATCAAACATTTTATACACTGGTCTGGTTTCACAAACATGGCTAAGCTTAAGCCAGGACTAGGCCTTAGTTAAATTAAGATATTAAGATGGAAGAAAACATCACAGGGGTCAGGACCATGCACCGACATTATGAGGAGCAGTGTCCCAAACCAAAAAAAGGGGCACTGAGTGTGTGGGTGCTTGTTAATACAACTTATCCAGTTGTTACAAATATAGACTAACAGTTAAAAGATTTTGAACGGTAAGATGTTTTTAAAATATTTAAAAATATATTTAAAATATTGATCAATATTTAAAAGTTGAGTAGATGAATGAAATGTATGTTAAATTAAAATTAAACTGCACTTTAAATTGCCTATAAATTCCAGTCAGTATAATCAAAGCTTTACTGGCATGTCGAAATATTAGTCAGAACTTTATAAAGAGATCAAAATAATGAAAAACAACCCCAAAAACAAATATAATAATAGGCTAATGATGATGATAAGATTAATAATATACAATTATTACGGAAAAATACGCTCAGTTAATGGACACACAAAGCTAGCGAGACTGTGGGACGGATTAAGATGTTTTCTTGTAGGCCTATTTTATTTACTTAACATTTATTCATAATAAACTTTATATGAATGCTGTTTACATCATGTGCAATAGTCTTGTCCAGTAACCATAATTTCTTTTATAGCCTAAAACAATAAAAGACTCATGGCCAACTAGTAATGTAGTAGAACGCAGATATTAAAAGGTGAGATTGAATAAATAATAAGTTTTTAGAAAATCTATATTTCAATTCAAACATGGACATATGCTGCTATTGTTATTTACATGTCACAGTTAATGAAACAATCTCCAATAGAAAGGAAGACGAAAAACTATTTTAAAGATGTATAATCTGTTTCTACCACAAACACTTGCAAAGTGAGAGTAATAAAGTGAGATCTCTGCTGATGAGTTGGTTTAGAAGTGTCACTATTAACAGGCTAAAATGCTTCTATTGCATGTCAATGGTTACTCTATTCACCTCGACATTATGCTGATGTCTTTAGATCACCTGTAAAGGGCCAGTTAAAGCTCATTTTATTGGTGTCACATTGAGGCCAAAAATTATGTGTCTTGTCATATACCTAATGAATCTATAATCTGATGATAAAACATTATTTTTTATAGTCTGTGATAAAACACATTTCATATAAAAACAAGAAAAATGTAAAACCCCACTGATTAAATTTTTTAGATATGAATTTTATTTATGTGAATTTTTTCAAATTTGTTTTCTATTGTTCAAACAGTTAGGAAAATTAATACAAACAAAATCAAATGTTAAAATTAACACAAATATATAAATGCTTAACTGATTCAGAAACTAATTTGGGATTTTAGCAGATCTGCTTTTCCTAATGTTTGTGAAGCTCCTCCCACATCAACTCACCAGTGAAGCTCCTCCCACAGCAATTCACTAATAAATGCTGGAACATTCCCACCATCCTACAAGTGAAGAAAATAGCGATAACATGAGTGATCCCTGCAGAATGGAGCATGAAGATCCTGAAGAACAAAGAGGTTGGTGTTAATCTTGTTTCTACATTTATGATACTAAATAACATTAAGGTTATAAAATTTAAAACAGTTTTCAGTTAGATTTAGTGGTTGTCATTAGAAAAGTCTCAAAAGCTAACACGTTTTATGAACTGGTTACGAACTGGAGCCTGAAACTATTTTTTTTCAAGCAAAGGATCAGTGAAAGGAGCTCAGGCTAAATATTATGAGCTTTTTTTTTTTTATCTTACACTGATTTTATTACTGGTTCAAACTTTTTTCCAACAAAAGTGCTAAAATTGTGAACACATGGCAATATACAGTTCAGATACTGAACATGATTTTTTAAACAGTGCTTCGTGAAGTTTAAACCTTTGCAAATCTTGTATAATGAACTGCAATACACAGAGTAGCAAAGATTTTCTTCCACTAAGTAAAAAATAAAAGAATCCTGTACTATTTTTTGTAAATACCTTGAATGTAAATCTACTCCCTTGCTTTATACATAGATTCAATAATAAGCAAATTAGTCCCCATCTCCACTCAGTGACACCAGATACCGATCCACTCCCTTAACTGTTAAAAGTTATTATATTGAAAATTATATTGGTTTAATTTAATCGTATACGTTTAACCCAGGAACTGATTCAGAAAAGGAGGAGTGAATTATACAGGGTTGTCTTTATGAGATCATAGGCCTTTGGCTTGATGACTTTATCAAACAGTTAGTAATGTATTGCACGTTCAACATCAGTTTGTTTTTCTTTAAGTTATGGCATTATGAAATAGTTTTAATATCAATGTTATATTAGAAAACATTAGATAGATTGTTAATTAAACATTTAATAGGTCTCACTACAAAACAGCATTTGTCATGATAATGTTTTAAAAAATAATAGAAGTCAGATCAATATTTCCAATCAATGTGAAATTCCAGAGATGTAATTAATTTATATATAAAAAAATCTGAACAATTATACTTTTTTATGTACTACAATTCTCTTTGTGAATTCATGATTAACTTAAAGTTAAACCTTTATTTTCAATTTAGATCTGATGGAAGAGAGTGAGGAGAGTGAAGATCTGAGTGATGCAGAGCAGGAACAACTTAAAGGACACCTTAAGGAACACATGAGACTCCACACTGGAGAGAATCCATACACATGTGATCAGTGCGGGAAGAGTTTCACAACGAAATTAGGCTTTACTGGACACATGATAATCCACACTGGAGAGAAACCATACACATGTGATCAGTGTGGGAGGAGTTTCACTCAAAACAATGCCTTAAAGGATCACATGAGAATCCACACCGGAGAGAGGCCTTTTAAGTGTGGTCAGTGCGGGAAGAGTTTTGCGTACAAAAAAGTTTTAAGAGCTCACTTGAGAAGTCATAGTGGAGTGAAGCCGTACACATGTGATCAATGTGGGAATAGTTTCACTTCGAAAACGGGCCTTACTGGACACATGAGGATCCACACTGGAGAGAAGCCATATACTTGTGACCAGTGTTGGAAGAGTTTTTCAGGTGCAAGAAGTTTTAAAACACATATGAATTCTCATTCTGGAATAAGACCATATAGCTGTGATCAGTGTGAAAAAAGCTTTTTTTCAGCAACAAACCTGAAGAACCACATGGCAGTTCATACAGAAGAGAAGCTTCACATTTGTTCTTTGTGTGGAAAGAGTTACAGTCACCTGCTATATTTAAAAAATCACCAGAGAAGACACAGTGCTGTGAAGAATCATATGTGCTTTGATTGTGGCAAGACCTTCACTAGAAATGCCGAACTCAAACAGCACCAGAGAATTCACACTGGAGAACAACCTTACAAGTGTTCACGCTGTAACAAGAGTTTCAGTCAATATGAATCTTGGAACAGACATGAGAGAACCCACACCGGAGAGAAGCCGTATCACTGCTCTTCATGTGGGAAAAGTTTCACTCAATCATGTTCTCTACTCCGTCATACAAGAAACATATGTCTGAAATCACATTGAGTAGTTTATTTTTAGGTCCAAAGCATGTTCAGTTGTCAAAGCACCGGCCCTCCAGGATCAAGTTTGACGACCCCTGGGCTATGTGAATATTATCATAACAATGTGAGGCGCATGTTCAAGCACAGCTTTTTTTGTCCAACACTGCCAAAGCTACAACACTGCTGGCTTTCGTCGCTGGTAGATCTTTAAAGTTAGCTTGGTGTGTACCGACTTTTAATGGGGCAGAAAGGTTGCTATTGATTAGAAAATAAACAGTAATGTCTTCAGCAGAAAAGAAGCAGAAAGTCTATACTGTAATCTGTAATTTGAATTACATATATATGTCTGTATATATATGATTCTACAACAAAAGTGAGAGTAATAAAGTGAGATCTCTGCTGATGAGTTGGTTTAGAAGTGTCACTATTAACAGGCTAAAATGCCTCTATTGCATGTCAATAGTTCCTGTTTTCACCTCGTCATTATGCTGATGTCTTTAGATCACCTGTAAATGGTCAGTTAAAGCTCATTTTATTGGTGTCACATTGAGGCCAAAAACTATGCGAGTTTTCATATACCTAGAAGACATAAATCCAATTGCACGTCCTGATTTTGCCAAGTACTATGTGTCCCTAGGTCAGCATATTTTATTGACCTTGGAACAACGTTTTAATGCAAAATATAGCCTTGACCATAGCTCTAAACCTAACCTTATCCATGAGTAATGCCAAAAATCAGAGGAAATGATAGATGACTGACACTGATGTATAAGCATCAAACACTGATTGTAAGCCTAAAGTTCACAAAACTGTAAACTGTTTCTTCAAATCTGATTGTTAATTACAATGTTGTCCCTGGGTACACAGATTTAATCAGGTTAGCTCATCTGCTGAATCGATAATATATGATAAAGCATTTATTTCTTTATGGTCTTTGATAAACCACATTTAATATAAAAACAAGAAAACATAAAAAACCCATTAACAAAAGCTTCTGTTTAAATATGAATTTTAATTGTGGTATTTATGCATATTTTTCCACATTTGTTTTCTATTGTTCATACAGTTGGAAAAAAATACAAACAGCATAAAATGTTTAGTAAATTCACAAACATGAGAGAAATAAGTAATAATTTACTGTTACATTTTCAAAAATAGATAGAGAAACACAAAACATAAATGCTTAAAGTGTGTGTAACTGATTCAGAAACTTATTTGGGATTTTAGCAGATTCCTAATACACAGTATGTTTGTGAAGCTCTTCCCACATCAGCTCACCAGTGAAGCTCCTCCCACATCAACTCACCAGTGAAGCTCCTCCCACATCAACTCACCAGTGAAGCTCCTCCCACAGCAATTCACTAATAAATGCTGGAACATTCCCACCATCCCGTGAAGAAAAGAGTGAGAACATAAGTGATCCAGAGCCCTGCAGAATGGAGCATGAAGATCCTGAAGAACAAAGAGGTTGGTGTTAATCTTGACTCTACATTTATGATCCTAAATAACATTAAGGTTACAAAACTTAAATTAGCTGTGAAATAACATGATATTAATAATGCACTACAAACTGCAAATATTTTTTTCAAGCAAAGGATCAGTGAAAGGAGAAAACATTTATATTCATTATGAACATCAGAAGGTCAGGCTAAATATTATGAGCTTTTTATCTTACACTGATTTTTATTACTGGTTCAAATGTGTGCAACCAAGTTGCTAAAATTATGAACACATAGCAATACATTTTACAATTCTGACACTGAACGGGATGGGTGATTTTTCAAACAATGCTTCATAAAGTTTTGAATCATTTGCTGTTCCTTGGTTTTTAATCAGACGTTCAGAGCGTGCATTGAGTTATATCTGTATTTTAAGAAAAATTATCATATACTTTTATGATATATTTAATATATTTTTATAATGAACTGCAACGCCAAGTAGCAAATAGTATCTGTCACCAAGTAAAATAATTAAATAAATTTAATACAGTACTATTTTTGCACACTTTGTGCAAATTGTCTCTTCCTTTTGTCAAAACTAATCTGAGAAAGGGATCATCAAAACGAGTGCCCCTCTTCCCCCCTGCCCTCTCTGCCTCTCCCCCTTTGCCCAAAAGGCCTTACTCAAAGTTCATTAAGGATAAGGCATTGTATACCATGTGTCTCGTGAATCAGTTCCTTAGGAACGAAGAATGGAGACTATGGGGATTCCAGAGTAATCAAATATCTAAATTAATATGCCAGTGTAGCAAATTAGCTCAAAGAAAGAATCAAATCAGAATCATTTAAGATTCCGTAGGGAATTCAAACAGAATCGCTGTTTTACGGCGGATCACTGAGTCGAACTGCGATTCACTGAACGAGCCGTATAACATCAACTCTGCGCTGGATATTAAAATCCAGATTATCTTGTAAACACAGTAACAAGATCAGCATTTTAAGACATTAACTTGTAAGCACAAAACACAATATACTTCCCTTTTTAATTATAAATATGGCTTTATTGGATAAAATTAAGAAACATGAACTAATCTAACACATAAACACATGCGTTCGTACAAGTTGCAAGAAGAGAGAAATGAGGAAAGAGTGCGTTCAAGAGAAACTTGCAGAAAGGGGTTTCCCGAGGTTGCTGATTGGCAGAAAGTCTTGACAGGTCCGATGATTGGGTGGTGGCTGAAGGAGAGCGAATCGCGGTCTAATGCGCAAAACTTAACTTAAACAAACTTGGGGGATGGAGATCCATCCAACAAAATGTCTGATTCACTCTGATACGCTACACTATGAACATCTGCGATCCGTTCCTAATTACAAATATTGTCTAAATATAATGGTTGCTTGAAATTGGAGTCAGATTGAGCATGGAGCTAAATCTAAACTAAATTTGAATAAATTCAGGAGTGCAAGTAAAAGAACGAACATGTATTAAAACCTTCGACCAGGACACTTGATTCCGATCTTTGGGCCAGGGCTGGACCTTACAGTTTAATTTAATCTTATATGTTTAAACCAGGAAATGATTCAGAAAAGGAGGAGTGAATTATACAGGGTTGTCTATATCATATAATTTATCTATATATAATTTATCAAGTAGTTAATTATATGTTGCTCATCGTACACAAACCATGTTCGTGTTCATGTAAGTTATGGCATTATAAAATAGTTTTAATATCAATGTTATATTGGATTGTTAATCAAACATTTCATAGGTTTCACTACAAAACAGGATTTGTGATAGTAATGCAATTCATTTATATATATATAAATCATCAAAACAATTATACTTTTTAAAATACTTTTTCTGCAGTGTGAAAAAAGCTTTTTTGAGGCAAGCCAGCTGAAGAACCACCTGGCAGTTCATACAGAAAAGAAGCTTCACGTGTGTTCTTTGTGTGGAAAGATGTTTAGTCATCTGATTAGTTTAAAAAAACACCAGACAAGACACAGCGGTGTGAAGAATCATATGTGCTTTGATTGTTGGAAGACATTTATTACAAATGCCGAACTCAAACAACATCAGAGAATTCACACTGGTTAACAACCTTACAAGTGTGTAACATGTGACAAGAGTTTCAGTCATTATGGATCTTGGAAAAGACATGAGAGAACCCACACTGGAGAGAAGCTGTTTCACTGCTCTTCATGTGGGAAAAGTTTCACTCAATCATGTTCTCTACTCCGTCATACAAGAAACATATGTCTGAAATCACATTGAGTAGCTTATGTTCAGGTCCAAAGCATGTTCAGTTGTCAACGACAATAAAGTTCATCTTCAAAACCAACAGTTTCAAGTTTGAGACTTTATTAAATTATTTCTCCCAAAAAGAACAACATCATTTTTTTTTCTTATATGCCGTTTGTTATAAATAAAATCATTGAATGTCATTACTGATTGTATAACCACCTTTTACTGCGCTCTGATTTCACTGAGATCGTAAAATGTGCTCTTGTGTTCGTTTCAAGCCTATAAAAACTGAGTAGCTCCTACAGTTAATGCAGATGGGTAAGTTGTAATCAATGAAGCTGGAATTAAAACTCATCTTGTGTTATCTATTGGTTTACTGGCCTGGTAGATAGAGACACTGGTGCTTTGGGTTACATAAGCATGTCATATCTGAGGCAGTTACTTTTAGCTCTCTGAGAGACTGACAAATATGAGACACCACCATTCAAGTCATCAAAATCTAGAATAGGCCTGTACTGAACAAAAGCCCATCATTCAGAGCATTCTTAATATCTTTCACTAAAGTCTTTGTTAACATTTTAGAAAGACATACATATAGCTATATATGTGACCCGCTCTAGCAAAATGAGTCGATAGTCGCAATGTTCCATTTTAAGATATGGGCCGATAATGTAAAAAAACAATTAAAACAAAAAGTATTATTCTTTTTTTTTAATCTAATTTCAAAGAACAGAAATTCGAAAAAAAAATGTCCCAAAAATATTAAATATTACCTGTTGGAGCACAAATATAGACATAGCATCTTTTGAAAGCTTGCAATCTAACCTTTTGAAATACATGCATCAATAATGCAATTATGTTACATGAAGTAAGATAATAAGGTTCGAAGTTGTCCCCAAACAAGTCACCCCCGTGAAGATTGACGTAATCATAGGCTACATTCACACAGCAGCAGAATACGGTTGTCAATCCTGTTTTTGAATCCTCAATACGGTTACGTTCACATACACTACGGTTATTTTACGGGTGTTACAACTGCATTCTGTAACCAAACTCACACCAGTAAATTTTCAGGACTCATAACCGCATTCTCAGAACACAGGTGCTGTGTGAACGGAACAGGAGTTGTCTGTCACGTGAGAGAGAAGCTCTGCCGCACAAACGCGGGTCTATCCTGTAGTGTGTTTTTCATGTGTGTTTTCAGTGACTTACGGTGATGGAGAAATATGCGGTGTGTGATCTGAAAGTTTTATCCCATCAGTTTTCCACCAGAGCCGCTCCCCATCATTCTTGTATTCTGCGAGCGCTGCACGGTTCAAATATTCCTTTCTCCGCCTAAATGCAAAAGCTGCTGTCAGTTAATGGCAACTTGAAGAAAGAACTCGCGGCTAAATTGGACTCTTGTGGTGACAAAAAGTGATAAGACTTTCAGTTTATGGATGTTCACATTCATAATATTCAGACTTTATTATATGCGGTTTCTGCTGATTTGCCCTAAACACGTTTGTATTGAAGGCTGATTGCTTCTTCACATAAGGTGTGATATGTCTGAAATGCTCCCAATCTGATTTGTCCAAAAATACATTGATCGATGTCTAGACAAATCCGTTGTTGAGTTATGCCTTTCCAAACACCCGGAAGGTGGGCGCTCAGAAAGCGAGATGTGTAACTGCAGACAGTGCATCTGCACTGGGGCCCGTGTGGCAGGGGCCCCGCGACAAAGTTAGTATATTATTAGATATATAGAAATATTAATAATAAAATATACTTCATACCGAGAATTTGTGAACAGTGAATACATCTATAAATATGCTTCATTTGTTTGTGTGCTATTGTCAAGATGGAGTTCCTGGCCACCGCCTCTAGAGGGCACCCGCACTCACCACACCTCCCTTGGACTCATTCATTCAGGAACTCCATATCCCATCAGGCACTGCACACCCACACCTGTTCTCACAGCTGCTGCCAATCACCTCACTCACTCACTTATCACCAACTGCATTTAAACCACAGTCATTCAGAAATTCTTTGAAAAGTCTTGATTTGCGCCGGTGTCAATTCAGAGCGTTTATTCCCCGTGTTTTGTTTACTGTTTTTGATCTGTGACTGTTTATTCCTGGACTCTGTGTTTGCTTGTTGCCCCATAGGCGTAAATTTTATTTAACAGTAGGGGGGACAATAAACAAAATTTCTCGCAAACAATTTTTGAATAATACAGGCAAATTATAAAGATATGTCAAAACTGTGGAAAACTTTGCTTCTATCATTATTGTAGCATGGAGACTGCGTCGTTATGGTTATTTTCAAAGATTTTCTCTTTGGAAAAAATCTGAAATATGTCAAAGAGCTTCAGAGGCTAAAATACATACAAGTGTCTTTGGTCAAATTAAGTTTTTAAACTAAATAGTTAATCCCTTTAAATGCAATGGATTTTGAAAGATATCAACAAAAAAACAGTAAAAAAAAAAAAAAATTTAAAGCCATTTTCTCAAGTTTTCATTTGGAAAAAGAGGGCAGACGACCAAAATATAAATGGGTATATCTTCAAAACCATTCAAGGTATGACTTTGACTAGGATGTAATTTTATGGTTTCATCGTTGATACCAAAGTCAATGAAAACAAAAGTGAAATTTCATTTTGCTGGATCAGGTCACATATCATAAACTTGTTGAATTCTGGGTCCTTCAAGGTCATTTAGAGCTTTTTAACTATTTCCTCACTATTGACAGAGTTGTCATTTATGACCCAAAGCTTCTCTGCCATTTTTAGCAAACCATGTTTTCTACAAGTGATAGAAGTGATAGAATCTGGATCCAGAACTCATTCATTATGCTAATGCATGTCAACGATGTATAACCCTCTAATTTATTTGTAATTGAGAAAATTATGAATTGCAATTCATTCATTGTTTAATATTTAAAATGTACATTTCACAACTTATTTGTATTAAGTCTGTAAAGACCTTTCTCACATTCCCTGGTTTCTTAACAGTAGAAGTCATCATCAAGAGCAGTGAATGGGAGAGTACCACAAAAATATGTAAAATGCTGAATGTAAAATTGTGATTGACACCGACTGGTTAAACTAGGAATTGCAGTTCCAATTCAAAATATTGGAGACAGGTTTTTTTCACCTGGTCCCTCCTACTGAGACTTAATGCACACGCAAGTTGCCAAATTGAACTCTTATTTTCAAGGGAGAGTAATTGACTAGCAATGTTTTTCAGATAAACAAGTATGTTAACTTAGAATTTTTCTTAAATATCTCCAAACATATTATGGTATTTTTATGCTTTAGTAGAGTCAAAATTCTACATACAGCATTAACTAAATGTTAATGTAAGTGTTGATCCTGCAAGAAAAGTTAGTTATGATCAATTACAAATGTCCCTAAAATAATTGCCCTGTTTCCCAACTTTCCAACCTTTTTCCAATCTACATTTAAATCCAGTAGGTGGCAAGAATGCACCATTTAAGTTGCCTATCGCCCCTGAAAATAAAAAATAATTAGACAATCAGTTTCTGAAGTGAGAAGAGTATTAGCTGTGCTTTGGTTATTTTACATTGTTGTTATTATATTTTTAAAGTGTTACTGTCAAATAACACGGACCTGTGCGTCATAAAATTTGGAGAACAGAGTGTCAGTAATGTATAATGACAAGATTAAACACTCAATTGTTAGTTAAAGACATTTCATTATTGAATGCAGAGACGTCGTTGTCTCAATCAGCTCAGTTTCAATAGGATCTGTATAATTAAATAGACGAAAATCACTTAAGAAGTTAAGTCTCCCCAACTAAGCAAGCCAGAGGCGAGGAACCAAAACTCCTTCTGTGACAGAATGGAGAAAAAAAAAACTTGGGAGAAACCAGGCTCAGTTGGGGGTTAGCTCGCCTCTGGTCAGGTGAGACCAGTTACTTTCTTTAGCCTGTATCGATAAGACTTTTACTGAGATCAATGTAGTTATTGGAAACTATAGATTGATATGGACATATAGCCTGCTTTACAATAGTTATTTATTTGGAATAAAACATTCTCTAACACACACAAACACAAAAGTAGTAGTCATTTGTATGTTTTGGTGTGTTCTTGACGTTTTATCAAAGAAAGTTCTCAGATTATGGCCAATAATTCTATAAAAGAGTTCTATTTTCTTTTAGCAGACAAAACCAA
>JAUCMR010000056.1:2722619-2734008 GCA_032357425.1 Enteromius argenteus
GTCATTATATAATATGATATATAATAGGTTCAGTGTATAATATATAATGTTACGGTCTGTGGTGAGAAGAAATATTCCTTTCATCTTAATTTATCTTTGTCAATGTAATATTTTAAAATGGTTCTTTTCAGTATTCCTTAATCAATATTTTATGGGTTTAATTCCATTTAAAATGGCATCACTGCAAATGCTGTCATCCACAGATCTTCAAAACAATTTGTTAGAATCAGAAAGATTGTGTTGCTCAAATTGTGTGTCGTCCAGTTGTGCGGTAACCATTTTTAACTATACACCAGACTAGGGATGTCAACTCTGTGAGTTGAGTTAGAGCATGACCTGTTTGTGCATATAGGGGTTGTGTGCATTTAAGTGCATTTTTTTTCTATATCATTTAACAGGAAGAGAGAATAGACCGCAGACGAGTGACAAAGAAGTGAAGTGTGTTTGTTTTCTTTTCTTTCTTTTTTTTTTTTATGGGGTGATATTCCATGCTGCTCTACACATCATTAGCACTTAAGGCAATACAACATTACAGGGAAGGAATCACATAATCACACAGATTCCTCTGGAAATCCTAAAAATCCTAGCTAATGTTATTCAGCTAAGCAAGTGTACATATGCACAAACACCCAAAATGTGTAGATACTCTTAAGTCATTAGAAATGAAAGAATACAACTACGTTAAAGAGAAATAAATGCACAATTCTGATTTAGTGCATTTTTTTTTTTATTAGTACTATTTTAGACTGCATTCACCATTTTGGTTTTACTGAAGCTGTTATCCAATTGGCTGTCTCTGCTCTGGTGGGTGTGGCTGTTGCTGTGCAGGTTTATGACATCAGACCCATGGAGCAGAATCAGATCAACAGTATAAACTGAGCAGAAGATTTAGTTCAAGATATGTTTGCTGAAGTTTGCTGGTAGGCTATAATCAATAAATAATAAATAAGCCATGCATTAATACAAATTTTCTATGCCTTCACAGCTATTTTTAACAAATTATGTTTAAATAATTGGCCGTTTATTGGTTGCATCTGCATAGAATATGATTTTGATCAGTCTATTAAATTAAATTACCCTAAACAAAATGATAATTAGCAACACAAGTGATGGTATAGAATGATCTCGTAAGCTTTAACTTCTGTTGCACCCTTAAAATGACTCTCAGATGAAATTAGTGTGCATTTAATGACGATTCGGTTTTACAAGTTTTTCTGTTCTACTGGACACTTTTATAACATCATTAAACCTTATAATTCTTTATGTAGCAGTTGTATAAGTTATTCACTCAATTCACATAATATACTAGCAGAAGTGAAACCTGGTGACACTTATCTGTACAGCAATGTGGTTTGGTCTGATGGATGGACAAGGACACTTAGGTGCCACTTTAGCTCCTCCTTAAAGTCCAAAACAGATGGATCTGATTCATTAGGAATTAAGAAGACTCTTTAAGTCAGAAAATGCTGCTATTTTAACACAAACCTGTAAAAGTGCCACCACTGCTGCTGGAAACTGGTTGGTTTTGTAGTGAAAACCATTAGAACTTCTGTAAAGAATTTTGTTTTGTTTTTCATTTTAATGGTTGATTTTTGCTATATTTACCATGATAATCTGGTCACCCTAATGGTCTGTAGCCTACATTCCTCCAGCATATGTCCCACCTTTTTTATTGAATTTCATAATGCATAGCAAAGATAGGTTATTAGGTTTAGGTGTATTAAGGAGGGCGCCCCTTGGATGTTGCAGTCTGCAGCGAGATGCTCCTCGTGTTGTTTAGCGTTCAGTTAGATTCTTTTACTACTTACAGCCACTAGGTGGAGCTCCAGTAACGTTTAAATTATGAAGAGCCATCAGAGCTCAATACTGCAGACAACATCCTCACATTACTGGAAGCATGCTACAAGATTTTGACTTAAAGTTGCTATGAGTCTTAAAATGAATGGAAAATATGTAGGCCTAATTGTGAAGTGTTCATCTGTGCACACATGAATATCAATCAGTCTAGATAAAGTGATTCATAAGGATTTGGTTCACTAATAAAAATAACTCACATTGAAGAATATTGAAGAACGATGACCCTTGGGCCCATCATGCAACTCTAAAACATCATGCTATAAAGTTCTGACAGGTGCTAGTTTATAGCATGCGATTTTTGTCCAGTCTTTTTCACAAGAGAACATTATAAATGTAAAATCTGTAGTTCTGCCAAAAAACGATTTCCTTAGTCTTTAATGGTACGTTATAATCTACTATACGAGGCACAGAATTCCTTCAGAGTAGTTATATATATAAATAATATTATTATTGTTATAATATTTATACATTGCATAAATTAAATATTTATCCATTAAATCAAATATATTGTGTTATTAACAACATGTAGAACGCTTTTGCTGTTGTAATGTGACAAGAAAGCTATAAACAGGAAATGACAGATGGGACCCCTTACGCCCTCTTAACTATGTATAAAGGTCAATAAGGCTCAAATAAAAAAATAATAATTTAAATAAATAATTAAGCATTTCTACAACATGGCAAAAGTAGATTCACATGCCAAATGGCACAACCCTTTACACTTTATGGTATTTATTTATTTATTATTTGTTTTTTTATCATGATTTTTAGAACTTTTTGGTAAAAAACAGTTTTAGTATCTGGTGAATGTGAAATATAATTAAATATTTGTGGAAGTAAAAAAAAGTATTATTTACACTGCCTGTGAAAAATCTTGACTTTTCACCCTCAGAATTCCTGTTTAGTAGGTTATTTCTAATGAAAACTAAGTTGTTTCCAGAAAACTATTTTTGAAATCACACCTGGACCTGCTTTTTTTCGTGATAATGTTTAATCTTTGCTCTTTCCTCATCTTACACTTCTCAGTTTCTAAACATCTTGGGCATTCTAATTTGGCACATTTAGCGTCATGGCATATGTTATGGAAAAGTCAGTGAGGTTCATGCTAGCAGGACAGGAAGAAGCCCTTCACCCACATGCATAAACTCGCTAAGACGCAGTTGTCCGTCTATCAGACCAAAACCACATTTCTTTCCGGATCTAAAGGAATCAGGCCCTCTCAGGTTTCGTTTTGACTCTAAACTGAACGTGAAGAATGTAAAGAGAAAAAAATAATTAGGTGGAATTGTTATTCACTAAAAAACCGCAAAGATGTCTTCATGGTAAACACTGATATGCTGTACTGAAATGAGTAGCCTATAGACTACTGAAATATGTTTGTTGTTAATATTAAATAATAAAATGTGTTAATGCTAATAGAATTAATTATTTAGTTGAATGAAAACAGTTAAAGCGTTCAGTCACAAGTTAGAATGAATTACATTCATATGTAAAATAACCCCGGTCCATTAAGACAACACAAAGGCGTTCACAGACGCGCGCACACATAACGGAGGCGCGCAGAGAAGTTCAGATCATCTGACTGAAAGTCACGTCGTGCGTAATTTCGTTACAGACCGCGAACCGATTCCCGTTTTTAAAATAGACTATAATTACTTAAACAATTTAGTAAACCCACGGGAACCCTCCTCGTGAAAGTTTTAGGAAATTTGTTTTATTTGCGTGATTTTTTTTCACCTGAAACATTAAATGATGTGTCAGTCAGAGAAGATCTTTTACGCATTTGTTTGGTTTTGCTTGCATTTTGAACGCCGATTTGGTAAGTTATTCATGTTTCATGCCATTAGCTCTTTAAATTAGAAATAAAATAGATAAAAAATAATCTTGTACCAGGTAATAGGCTAAACACTTTGGACCAAATAATCTTTGATTGAGTGACAGTTCCTGTTCCATTGTTCTCCAGATGTGTTTGGTGTCGAGACAGGTGAAATTAAAACCGCTGCAGAGGGAGATTCTGTCACTCTACAAACAGCGATACAGAGAGATGAAGAACTGCTTTGGATGTTTGGACCTCAAAAGATGCTCATTGCTGCAGTCAAAAAAGACGCCGGAGTCTTCAACGTTTATGATGGTGCTGATGGGAGATTCAAACAGAGCCTGGCGCTGAATTATGAGACTGGATCTCTGACCATTAAAAACATCAGACCTGAACATGCTGGACTCTATAAACTAGAGATCTTAAGTAATACACCCTCATTCAAAACATTCAAAGTTTCTGTCTACGGTGAGTAGTGCTTTATATTGTGCTTACCGAATAATTCTCAAATAGTTCGTTATCATCGTAAGCCCTTACTCCAATATAAAACTTTTATTTTTTGTCAACTTTAAAAACATTTTTTAGTTAACTAAACATTCTAATTGATCATTTCATATCACTTCCAGCTCGTCTTCCCATTCCTGTCATCACCAGAGACTTTTCCCAGTGTTCCTCATCAGGCTCGTCAGCGTCCGAATGTTTGTTGCTGTGTTCAGTGTTCAATATGAGACACGTGACTCTCTCCTGGTACAAAGAAGACAGTTTATTGTCCAACATCAGTGCGTCTGATCTCAGCATCAGTCTCTCTCTACCTCTGGAGGTGGAATATCAGGAGAAAAACACCTACAGCTGTGTGATCAACAACCCCATCAACAGCCAGACTCAACATCTGGACATTAGTGAACTTTGTTTGCCATGTCCAGGTACGTCAATGTTTATATAAGTGATTTTCAAGTATGTAGACATTTGATCTCCACATCTCAATTTTAGACCACATAAAAAAGACAGTCTCTGAACATCTAAATGCTTAATTTAACAAGCATGCATGCATTGTAAACCATATTGTTTTTTATTTGTATACATTGTTCTCTTATGTTCACCAGCTCCTCTGCAGGTTCCTGTCATCACCAGAGACTCTCTAACATGTTCTTCATCAGCTTCACAACAGAATTGTTCATTTCTATGTACAGCACTGAATGTGAGTGATGTGACTCTCTCCTGGTACAAAGGAAACCGTTTATTGTCCAGCATCAGTGTGTCTGATCTCAGCATCAGTCTCTCTCTACCTCTGGAGGTGGAATATCAGGATAAAAACACCTACAGCTGTGTGGTGACCAATTCCATCAGCAACCAGACTCAACATCTGGACATCAGTCAACTCTGTCAGCCATGTTCAGGTACATAAACTGTGATGTTAGAAATGTAGCAAATGTATGCAAACTTTAATTTTTTTAATGGTGTTTTTGTCTTTCCTCAGGCCATGTTCACTGTTGTGGTTTTACTGAAGCTGTGTTTCGATTGGCTGGCTCTGTTCTAGTTGGCCTGGCTACTGTTGCTGTGCTGGTTTATGATATTAGATCAAGAAGATCTTATCAGAAGAGGAGAGAGCAGACACTTGCAGATGCAGAGGAATATGATGATGTTGCATCAAGTCACTAGGGGGCGATAATGTTGCTCTGTTCTTTATTATTTTTAGGAATATAAATCAGGAATGTTAGGGTAAATGTATGGATCAGTTGACAGCGTGCATGTTGTCAGTCATGCATACAGAATAAAATCCACAGTAATCAACAACAACAACAAAAAATGCTTTAATTTAAGTGTTTTCTAACGTGTCCTATTGACACCTGGTGGTTATATTAGGAACTTTGTTTTAATGCACAGGTGTCTGTTTTGTCTTTTCACTTTCATTATTAATGATTTTGTGTTCAAAGAACTTATTTTTATTGGTTTATATATATATTTTTTTTTATTGTTTAAAAATGTCCTCATAAGAAATACTTTATATTGTATGAATAACACATTTGACAGACTTTTTATTTTTCATTTCAACTGTATTATCCTGCAAATGTATAAAAATGATAAATGTTTTGATGATTCAGATACAAAATTATTTAGTAAAAGTTCAATTTCTTTCATGCAACAATTTCAGTTACATCTGAAAATGTTTTATAGGCACAGATGGTTGATAAATTAAAAACCACTGAATCATGTGTCATCTGTTACAAGACAGAAACATACTATACATAAAAAAAGACCTCAAACAGGAAAAGTGCAGAATTTATAGATTTTTATTTTCCTTTAACAATACAATGAACACTACATCAGTGACCTGTTGTAAACTCAAAAGAATATTTCTATACATGGCCACAAATAGCACAGACAAAACACAGTTTGGATTTACAAATATTCTGTTTTACATTAGAGTGAAATTCCTCATTAACATACACTATTTTGTAAAAAACAAAACAGTCTGCATACCTAGGTGCTTGATTTTATACACCTGTGGTCATGGACGTGATTGGAACACCTGATTCTGATTATTTGGATGTGTAAGCGAATACTTATAATATATTTTTATTTTTATATTACTAACTTATATGATTTAAACAAAAAGCATAAAATTGAACATAAAATGGCAATCAAGGTCAATGCAATTTTGGTAAAAAAAAAAAAATTAGCAGGAGTAAATATTTGCAAAACACATAACTCTAAATAAGTGATTCCCTCACATCCCTATCTATATTAGGCAATTACAAGATTTGTGGAGTTTTCATATTGTTAGTTATAGACCAAGCTGAAACGTCCAAGTACACTAATGAATGCCTTTGTTTCTTCATGTCCCGTCTCCACTCATCTCATGCCAACTTCTGCTGGAACTTTGATCATAGCTGCAGAAAGACAAAAAAGCAGTCAGGATCTCCCTCCAACTAATACATTAACAGGTGAATTTAACAGGTTAAATGTCTTAGTTGTGATATAAACGTAATTTGGTGTAGTAGAGAAGTTGATGACTGATTGACTGAAATGATCAAAACTGAATTTAGAACAGGCTGCATGTCTTTTTACTGAGAAAGTGAGACAACCAGACAAGTTTATTACAATAATGTATTCTTTATGTTATGAATATCTAGACTGTATTTTCAATTTTCAACAATTGAAAAAAATAACAACATATCTGTATTAAATCAGCCCAAACACTGTTTAGTTAACATTCCCCTTTATTTACCAGATATAAATTAATCAAATTTAGTTAAAATGTAATCATTTAATGCATTAAATCAGCTTTGAAGGTGGAAATATAAAGCTGAATTTCACCCATGTAATAATATCCCAAAACTATCAGTTGAAGGAAACATGTAAATGGAGAACTAAAAAGGACCGAAGACCGAGCCCTGTGGAACACCACACTTTACATGTGTCACTTTTGGCATTTCTTCATTTACAAAAATAACATTGTAGTTATCTGACAGGTAATATCTCAAGCACGCAAACACCTGTCCACAAAGGACAATATGATTCTTAAACATGCTCAGAAATGTCTTGATCTATAGGGTCAAAGCAATGCTAATGCTAAAACTAGAAGATACTATCCTAGTAACGTGCTAAATAAGTATTTTGTTTTAAGGAGCATGTCCACAATTGGCGAAGGAATATCAATACTCTTTTTTTAATCCTAAATAGTATATTTCTTATGATTTTACAGTTAAAACTTGAGACTTTATCACATTATTTCTCACGGTCAACTGTATCTTCATGTCCAGACAGAACAGGTGTATAAGTATTTTCGGGGACGATTTGGTATGGGTTGCATCTAAGTTCTTTGTACGGTAGGTGGCGTGATGAGTCAGTGTCGTCCCGCGTCACGTTACCTGCCAGACGGAAGAATCAGCCATTTCGAGCGAGTTGTGCGCTCTCTTGTATTTGTAACATTAAGGGAACGCAAGCCATTTCCCACGTCTCTTATATCATAAAGAATACCAGACTTTAATCTTAGCAAATTCAAAATAGTCGTCGTCATTATTTAGCCGGTTTTTTTTTCTTTTTAGTAATTGTCGCTATAAATCTGGCTGGGTGCGGCTGAGAAACCACAACACGACCTATTTATATGGATTTTTCTAACTACGATCATTACCTTTTTTAAGCTCCAGAAATTACACATCTCTACAATCAATATGGACACCGCGAATTTGGCGTTTCTTGTCTTATTATTCATAAAAGGTAAGTAGTCATTTTTTTATTTGTAGCTTTAACACTTTCGGTTTTAATTAATATAACCGGAAATAATGCGTATTTGCTTGTATACGCGTATTTTCATACCAAGTGTGGGTTTTAACATGCTCTTAGCTAATGTTTTTCATATGGATACGATACAGAGAATAAGCGTGGGGTATGTTCTGTATTCTGTGCTGTTTATCTTTCTGAATCTTCGGACGCCACTAGGTTTCAAGTTCAGGCCTTGCGGTAAAACCAGCCTTTTGGAGATAGATGTCAAATTCACGTCGGGGCTTTGAAAACCGCGTGTGGTATATGCTGCTTCTGTAAATTTAATTATTGTCTCAAGTGTCCATTCGTGCAATCTGTGCGATTTTTGTTAGGCTAACTGTAATCAGGATTCCGAGATGCCAATAGGCCTAATGCGCATTCGTCTCAAATCTTTATTCGAGTTCCGTCTATATTGCAAATATTTAAGGAATTGGGGTCTAATTAATTTTGTTGATGAAATCTTTTTTTACGATTGTCATGGCTGATTTAAAAGATGAGTTGTTTATGCGTTATGTCATGTTGTAGCCAGTGATGTAGCCTAAAATTCCTGCCTGCTTTTTTTTTTATGTATTTTAATCATAATAATAAATCGTAAACCGATTATAAACGCGGTGTATGGACTACATGCTAATGCGTTATGTTGCGTGTAGGCTATATTACGCAAGGTCATCGTACAGTAGGCCTGCAGTACGTCGTGTTTAGCTGAACAAACCAGTTGTTCATGAATTTTGATGTCGTGCTATGGGACAGATAGCTTGAAAGATGAAGCATCCAAATCATCTGTATAAAAAATATACAGGTTGGCAAACGTAAGGCTTGTTTACTCGTCTATGTTATGTTTACAGCGGCTAATACACTTGGATGCAAAAACGAAAAATAATAATTATTATTATTATTTATGTATAATATGTATGTCTATGTTAAGTTAATAATATTTCAGGTGAAATACACAAGTTAGCCCGTATTATTAATATATAAGCCGTGCTGGTGGTTTTCACTGCTTTTTTTGTTTGTTTGTTTTTTCTGTTAAATCGAAAGCTTATATATGCCTTTACCTTAATGTAGGCTACTTACAGTGAGCATCCAGTAGGATATCATAAATAACTAGTATGCTATTTGTTGCGAGAGTATGTGAGGGGGCTCGAGCAAAGGTCTGACAAGCTCAATACACAAGGGGGCGAAAGAGGAACATAAGGTTAGCTATCTATGCTGTTTATCTGAAGTGATATTAGTTAGCATAGCATTGGAAACAACGCGCTAATTCACGCTACACTGACTCCGCTGCTGAAAAAAAAAAACTAGTTTTAGCTGGTAGACCAGCCTGGTCTTAGCTGGTTTAAGCTGGTAAGCAGACTGGTTTTACAATGGTTTTGGCCACCTTCCAGGTTCCCAGGAAAAACTGGTTTAGGCTGGGAGGCCAGCTGGAATGACCGGCTAAAACCAGCCTAGCCAGGCTGGGAGATCAGCTAAAACCAGCTACTTCCAGCCTAAACCAGCTAAGACCAGACAACCAGCTTAGGCTGGTTTTCGCTGGGTTTTTTTCCAGCAGGGTTTGTATTGATTTTAGGTTATGAATTAGCATCTCACAACGCAACCGCGCGTTTCATCTTGATATTAATACAGGGGGCATTGAGAAAATATGAATCATTTCCACTTTGCTGTAATGTTTTTTTATTTATGAAGACACTTTGGTCAAAAAGGGGAAACGGGTTATAGCTTGCCAAATGCTTGTGCAAAGAAATTATTGAATATAGTTTTGGTTTGTAATGAAATGAGTGGTGAGCTTGAAGGTTTTGCTTTGCTTTTCTTCATCAGTGGATACTGAAGAAAGATTGCAATGTTTTCTTAGGCCTGCACTTCTGTTCTATCAATGCCTGCTGCAAAAATACAATGTAAAGCTTGAAATTTGTTTATTACAACCACTCCATGGTCATTGGTTCCATTCCCAGAGAATGCATGAGATGATAAAACGGTATAGATTGAATGCAACACCAGTCAGTTTAGATAAAAGCATTCACCAAATGTATAATGCATCTATGAGTGCTTTAACAGCTTAGAAGTATGGTATAGTATGGAAGGGCAATTTAGTATGGTATATGGTAGTGCAATTACTGTGTAGATGAGTTTATTATTTTACATTTTTAATCAACTATACCATCAACAAAAATTATCACACAGACTATTTATACAACAGAAACTGTGAAACATAATCTTTGAGTAAATGTAAAGGTATGTAACTGTAGCTCAACTGCATGTTGATGCATGTCTAGTGCCATATTGCTGTGCTTATATTTTTGTTCCCTGGGAGTCTAACCCATGACCTTGACATTTTAGTGCCATATGCAGCCAGCTGAGCTCAAACAACGTTGCTATATAACCTTCAGCTAGATTTGTGCTGTTTGGGGTTTCATTGACTTGCATTTTAAAGGAATAAAACACATTTTAAATGTAAAAGTTTTAATCACATAATAGTGATATCTATTTAGCAATGGTTTAACCAGGAATACTACACTTTTAGATGTGAAGAATAAATAAATGATGTAGTTGTTGTCCTCAATCCAAAAAAAAAATCTCTTACAGTTTTATCATCAGTTACTATCGTTTTAATTGGGGATCTATTTTCAACAATTTGGTTAGGATTTTCTACGATGTGACAGTTTAATTTCTAAAAGGACAATCTTTGTGGCTCTCAAAAATGTTGTAAAGTAAGAAAGGAATTTTCGAGGCTTGGCAGCCCCTCCCCCAGTGAAAGCCTTCAAAGATGGCATAAAAAGACGTAACTGAAGACAAGAAGCCATTCTGTTTGAATGAAAGTCAGTAGAGCCGAGGCCTCAGCATGCTGAACAAACTGCTTTTGTGTGGAAACGACAAATTACTTAAAAGGAATAGTTCCCCAAAACAAAAATTGTGTCATTTATTCACCCCTATTTAGCATTAATACACGCAAAATGTTATACACACTAATACACAATTTGTCTTCTTGAAAACCGATAGCAGGGCATTAAATAACTGACCAAAGTATTGGTCTAAAATGCACCATGTGGTAGTCTGACTACTGGAACAACTGCTTCAAAATATCTAGCAATGTGGCATGCCAAACTCCATTAAAATAAATAAAAGTAATGTAAACTGCAGTTTTCAACTTTGTTTTTGCCATAAATAAGAGGACAGGGCTTTAAAAACTATGAAAAAGCATTTATTTTTAGTTTGTAGAATTAAGTATTAAATGTGCAGTCTGGAGGTGATTGAATGTTTACAGTTTTTCTATTTAATTTCATTAAACGTAATGTAATGTTAAATGTTTTAATATTTTAAGTACAGCATATCACCCACAAACATGAAAAACACATGAATGTACATTTATTTACAAAATGTGAACATGGTTCATGAACTCATTGTTTTGCTTTTTCTTATAGTCAGGTTTGTGTTGTTTGTTGGTATTTTCCATTA